>CM046338.1:22999856-23293231 GCA_025403435.1 Artocarpus heterophyllus
GGGTAAGACTCTTTGTAAATGCATAGGGAATTGCCCCAACACATTGAGGCTTCGTTAGTTTAATATCTACTGTGATTTGGGATGTCTAGTGTTAGTTACTCCTTAGCATCTTGGTAACAGAATTGTGATTTTGCTTTAGTGTGTGTGGGAGGGCTTCTCACCCAGATTTTCATGTACGCTTTGAGATCTTTGGTGGACGTGTGATTTTTTATGAAGTTGAGATTGATTGGTAGTTTTGGTTTGCTTTTTTGTTGCATAGTTTTTAGGACTGAAGTTCTTGGAATTGATAAAATAAGCAAATCACTTTCTTTCAATTTTTCTAAACTACTCATCAATGCTTTATTTTTTTTTTTTTCCTTTTTTATAGTGGATTTTGAACTGGTTTGTTCAGGGGTTTGTTGGTTTGAACTTTGAAGTTAAAACAAGCCCATTGCCCCAAGCCCTACATTTGATGAAGGCCTACTGTTTATCTTTGCCTAACATAGTGGTATACCAAGCGTGTTAAGAGTATTGTTCAAATGAAGCATGTTCCATTTATGAAGAGAAATTATATAATTACACAATCATTAGAAGTTTGATGAGGAAGAAGATTGATACTAGAGAATTTGAAGACTACACGTGAAGATATTTTTAGTTTCGGACAACATTGATTTCAAGTGCTTATAATTACGAGAATGTGAAGACTTTTCAAGTCACTTGGATCTTTTGAAGTTACCTTTCATGCTTGACTGTAAAGAAAAGGTCAGCTACTAAGCCTTGATGTTAAGTGCTTTATGTAAATACAGCATCCACATCTGTGGAACTGCTCCTGAGCTGAAAGCTGTGTAAGGTATAGACGTAGTTACATTGTGGCAGTAACTTACTATGCCGATATTGGTTATTCGCCTTGTTCTACAGTAACTGCAGTGGTACGCTAATGTTGCGATTTACATACTTTAATAAAGCTTTGTTCCATGTAGGGAACCTCGAGGATTTGCATTTGTGCAGTTTGTGGATTCTTACGAGGCATCAGAGGCTCAGTACCACATGAATGGGAAAACCTTTGCCGGAAGGGAGATATCAGTTGTTGTTGCTGCAGAGAGTAGGAAAAGGCCGGAGGAGATGCGTCAAAGGACTAGGGCTAGGTAGTTTTCTCTGTTCTGTCTCTGAAATCTCCTTGCGTTGCCCCCACCCACATTGGCGAGCTGCTTGAGGCCTGTCCCAAACCCCGCAAACCACCACCCAGCACACCTCCCCCTTCCTCCGCGCCCCCCCCGGGGTCGATGGGCCCTTTTACATTTTGACCCCTCAAAAGTATTTTCTTGCACTTTTTTCTTCAATTTGACCCCCTTGAGATTTTTTTATTGTTGTTTTTTACACATGTTTTTTAAATATTTTCCATTATATCCCAAATTTTAATTTTATATATACTCATATTTTATAAAACTTTTTAAATGTTTAAATCATGCCTTAAATTTTGACTTCTAAGTGTACTAATAATTCAAACTTAAAAGTCCCAATTAAAGCAAAAATTAACTAACTACCATATAGAAATTTATAATTTTGTAGACAATCTTTAAAAAGTGGATTAAACTTTATTAGAGGTTTGGCTCATTTGAAAGAGTTAAATAAAAGGTAAAAATAGATTAGAAAAGGTAAAAAGAGACTAAGAGTTTTAAGAGAAAAAATTATAGAATTCAACGCTTATTTTTCATTGAAATTTTGGTTTAACTTACGCCCTTGAAAAAAATTCCTGGCTCTGCCCCTGCCCACCCAGCTGTACTTAAACTAAAAAAAAGGAAGCAAATTCGAGTTCTTTTTTCTATTTTAGGAAATTCCAACTGTTTGTTATGGTTTCTGCAGAGGACCAGGACCAAGCTATGGGGAACAGCGTTCATCTTATTATCGTATGTCTTTTCTATAGATTATTGCTGAACTTATCTCCATCTTTTATCATAGTGCCTGATATGGATTTGAAATTTTTATCTTCATCACTGGTGCCTACCTAGCTTTTAAGTTGTATTATACTCTAAATAAGTGTGGAAATTAGTGCCTGCACACTTCTTTTCGTTAGTTAGATTGATGAAGTATTGTCTACTATGTTACATGTGTGTCCGCTGTTGACTGCATCTACCTTTTTATAATAACTCTTGATGTCCTAAAAATTGATGTTATGTGTAGTAGCCATCTTTGGTGCAATGTCCCGTTGCAACTTTATCTGCCCAATGTCTATTCTCGTAAATGCAGAAACATAGCTGCTCAATGTATGTGTGGTAGCTATTTTTTTCTCCCTCTCTCCGTATAATTTTGAAGCATTGATTGGGTGAAAGTTTGTGATAGAACATTTGGACTTGTTAGTTAGTTAAGAGAATTAGTAGTTTTTTACAGTTGGTTAGTTGGAATTAGTACAAATAAGAAGTGTTAGTAGCTAAGAGGGCAGGTCTGGCTTTAATGGGAAAAGTCCTGGTGAATCCTAGCAAGGGGAGAGTTGGATAGTCTCTCGAATACTATCCGAGTTAGTTTTTTCTTTGTAGTCTTTCAGTTCCTTCATCAAATAAAGTACTATTCTTAGTTCAATTTCCAAGTTTCTGTCTAGAATTCTATCAGTTTGGAACATCAAAATTAGGGCTTTTAATGTTGGCAGACAAAAAACATTTTATCCAGCAACTTTTTGGCTGCTTAAAATAATATGGCTGTTTTCCTTTGGCATTATGCATCCTTTTCAATTGGCATGTTAAAAGTTGATTCTGTTATGCATGTAATGTCTTAGGACGTTCCCGATCTCGTTCTATATCCCGTTCGCGCTCTCCATGCCATCCATCAGGTTCTAGAGGTCGATATCACTCAAGGTAAGCTGTCAATACTCAATTGAACAGCCATAATCTGTGTCCAATTTGTACCAAAACAATAAATGTATGGGCCTTTTTAATTCTGCCAGGTCCCGCTCTCCTGCCCCAAAGCGGCGTGGTGATGATTACTCTGTTTCCCCAAGTAGAAGGCATGCCAACCATCCAAGATCACCAAGGGGTCCTCCACGAGAGCGAGAGGGTGATTACAGTCGCAGGTCATATTCTCCTGGTTATGACAATGGCGCTGAGCAAAATCCGAACAATGAGGGGTATGATTAATCAGAAATGCAAACAATGTGGTTTTTTAGTACTGTTTTCATATTTTATTGTCATTATGAAGCAACGCAGTGATTCCTAAGCACAAACCTAAAATAAAACTTTGATCATATGTATCATGTGTGAAGTTTACATGTTGTTGCGACTCTCGTGACTTGTTTTTCCTGTGATCTGACAGCCTGCTTCTTGTAGGAAACCGGCATACGAGCCCAAGGACATTGACGACCATTGGAGGTCACCTGGTAGAACATCAATGTCACCACCTGGATCCGGGCCTAGCAGGTGATATGGGGGCGAGAAAGGCTGCAGAAACTTCATTTGGTTTATTAATGTTGGCTGGATTATAAATTCATCCTTGGGTTGTAAAATTGTGTTCAGTGATATGCATGCATCTTGGGGATTGTTGAGCCTTCGTTTTAGACTCGGTGCCATTATCTGGAAGAAGTCAAGGATATATATTTTCCATTTTGAGGACCTCAATTTGATATGAATTTTCCGTCGAACTTTCATGATCTTTGGCATTTGCAACCCCACCAACTGTTTTAGCGAAGGTCTTTATCGCCGCAGGAATTAATTAATTAATTAATTTACGCCATGGTAAATATATAATGTTTTACCGAATTCGACTTGATTGTTATAGGTCAATGAACAACTATAATCTCTTTCAAAGACTTTGAGAATAATGAATAGAATTTAACACGGATGGTTCCATTCAAAATTAAAAAAAAAAAAAAAAACAAAGAATGTTCAATTTTTAAATAAAAAAAGGTTTCCAAGTAACAAAGATTTATACACGCAATTTTACCTGGAATTTTTAGCTTTTTAAGAAACCACTTCTAAGAATTAATGTGACCACATTTTTTCTAGGTCCTCGTAATGGAACCACATTTGATATTAAGCTGAAAGCTAAAATATTCCTTAAGGTTGCGTAATTAGGAAAGCAAGTTACTTCAACCTTTCCTCCACCATCTGTTTTATTTTGTTTTGTTACCCTTTTTTATTTTTATTTTTTGATAATAAAGCATACAGGTGGGGTTTAGTCTATTAGACTATTACCATTAATAAACAAAGGAAATTGTAACCACGCATCATAGAAAGAAAGTTTTTTTTTTCCCCAATAATTTCTCAAAAAAGTAGTATTTTTTTTCTTAAGTAGAAAGAAAAATTTATAGCGAACTTGTTCAACGGTAATAATAACAAGTTGTATTAAACTGTATAAAGCGGTCATAATTCTAGAGTCAATTCATGTAACGCCACATAATGAATGCAGATAACTAGATTTAGAGGGATGACTCGGTGGCTGACCTTGATTTGGTAAAACTTGAACTCCAATGACCACATCACCTTTCCATTATATATGCGACTCCGATATAAAACATATTGATAGGCACTTTCATTCTTCGACATATAAACTTATCAAAACTCAAAACCATAAATTCTTAGGGACAAAGAAAGAGACTGTAACACCTAGATGAATTAGTTAAAATTAATTAATTTAATTTAGTTGTTAGTATTAAGTAATTGGAAATTTGTAATTATTTTTGGATAATTTTTTCTTAGAAATTTTTTGTTATAAAATTGACCGTTATATTATTCAGTTGTGTGTGTTTGTACAATTGTATTATTGTGACTGTTTCTGAACAGAATATAGACTTTATTATTTATATTGGGCTTTATTTAAAATTTTATATTTTATAAAAAGGCCCAACCCAATTAATTTTCTTCTTTTTTCTTATCTTTTCTTTTCTTTGCTCCCTCTCTTTTTCTTCCATAGATTTTCAAAGCTTCAAAACTCCATAACTTCTTCATTTTCAAGTCCAAATTGGATGATTTTTTTCTAAACCCTCAGAAAGGAGAAGAGAACAAAACAAGATCCATATTGTCTCTGTAAATCTGCCACCCTCTGTGACTCATTGGAGCTCCGCCACCAACCCCGCTGTGAGTTGCCACAGCCGCCGGTGGTGGTCAACACCACCCACCTCAAAACGTTCAGGCCAACCTTTATTTCAAAACCCTCAAAAATTTGTTACCAAAATACTTCCTATATTCTTCAATTTATAAGGTAGGGTTTTCTTCTTTGATGTACTAGTGTTTTATTATCTTGAGATATTGTTGAATAAGTGTTTGTGATCTTTAGGTATGTTGAGATTATGTTAACACAGCCGCCGGTGGTGGTCGACACCACCCACCTGAAAATGTTCAGGCCAACCTTTATTTCAAAACCCTCAAAAGATTTTACCAAAATACTTCCTATATTCTTCAATTTATAAGTTAGGGTTATCTTCTTTCATGTACTAGTGTTTTATTATCTTGAGATATTGTTGAATAAGTGTTTGTGATCTTTAGGTATGTTGAGATTATGTTAAAGTGTTGAATTTTCTCTTAGATTAGTGAGGTTGATTATTGCATGTAATTTAAATATGTGTTTATAACTAATGTACAAGGTTTGGATATGTTTAAATGGAACTCTAAAATGTTTTGATGTTATATGCTCACTAAGTGTTTGAATGAATGCTTGCATGTGTAGGATTTAGTACTAATTCTATAAATCAGTAAATTTAGAGCTATATTTGCTTTCTTTGGCCAAATAATGTACATAATCAAAAGTACACTTCTTAAGCTTGCTTTTGAATCACTATAATTGGAGTTTTCTAACTCAAGATATGATTTTTCAAATTTTGTTTAAAAGCTGTCCAAATGTAATTCGAACTTGCATATATTTTGTAACCTGTATTGGGAAAGCTAAATGAGCTTGAAATATAGTTTATGATAGCTTAAAAGAAAGTTTTATTAGTCAACCTTAAAAAAACTAGTTTTGTAATTTTTAAAATTCTGTAGAATTAGTTATGAATATTTTCATGAAGAGGGTAAAGATGAATTTTTTTTTTGGAAGTTTGCATGTTATACTTAATGTTTTGGATTCTTATGCCTCTTTGGAGTTATTATGAGGTTATAAAATAATTGAGTTTTTAAGCATGTGGCTATGTAGTTTCTTTGATAAACATGAGCTTGGTTGTTTGATTTATGAAAGCTTACTTTGTTTCCATGACTTTAGGATGTATAAGCTTTGATTCCCTTTTTAGATCTTAGATTACAAATCTATGATGTTTTATCTATGCACGTACTTCTTTTGATGACAATGCAGTTATGTGATTTCCTTGTTAATCATAATTGACATAACTTAATTGTATTATGAGTCTAATAGAATGATGAATTGAGCTCTAAATGACGATTATTAACCTTTGTTTCAGTAAAAGGTTCATATAAGTGAGTTTTTCTTTTTTTCTTTAACTAGTTAGATGATCTATAAAATGGTATTTTGTTTTTTTAATTTGTACGTACAAACAAAAGATTTAAGGTTATTTGCTCATGAGAATAGTTATTTTGGAATTGGAATTTAACTAGTTCTTTACACATATCATAAGTTATTTGATTAGATTCTTGGTTTGTGAAAGACATATGTGTGAAGGTGTAGTATGTTATTTTGACGTTGTTAATGTAACTAAATCTTTTAGTCTTGGATTGGATTGTTTTTCATGTTTAGAGGATGTAATTGAGATTTGACTATTTGTTTTAAGCTAGTGAACAAGGTAATGAGTTCATAAAACCTCATCAGTGACTACCTTGACGAAACCAAAAAAAATTGTATTTATTCATTTAGTTTCTACCTTAGAAACTTATAGGAATTTAAAGAATATTCCCTAAATTCAAGAAGCCATAAAAATCACATTATTTGGACATCCGTAGCCAAAGACAAACATTTTTGAATTTAGACACTAGTGCTGTAAATTTTACACAAAACAGTCACGACATTGTTTGGTTTTACATATTTTTGGAGGCCTTAATGGAGTCAAAATTAAGCATATTTTAGCTCATTGGAAAGATTGAGGTGTTACCTTCAATTAGGTGTTGATTTTATAGTTTTTGGAGTTATGTAGAATATTTTATGAATATTTTTGTACTAGTCACCAAAGCTATATTCTTCAAAAATTGGTAAAAAAAAAAAACTAAAACCACTAATTTCTGATATACAATACCCACATTCAAAACCGACCCTAGAACCTTTTAGGGCCTACAAATTGTGACTTATAGAACTTGGTTTCACTTCTTTTAGAATTATGTAGCCTAAGTTGTGCACATTCAAAATTTTGCTTAAAAACTTTGTGAATGTTGCAGAATTTCTTAAAGTCCAAGACTTTGATATCTTGAAGATTATTTTGAGCAATCTAAAAGGTTTGTGTAATGGCATACAATGACTTGATATAAGATTTGTCGATGTGTTTTCCCTTAACACTAGCTTGTATTTTCCCTTAACACTAGGTTTGTTACTTTGTTAACTTAGGAAATTCCAAAGAATTCAATCTAGAGTGAGATTTAATAAAATACTTGCATGTTTGATATGTTATATATGGTTATGTTTTATTTGCATAATTTTTGTATTGGCATATGCATTGCATTGCATCGATCATTGAACTTGATGGGATGTTTGGCACATGAAGGACCGTGAGCTATTAGCTTAGGTTATGGGATTAAAGCAAGTGTATACCCTTAAGCTTTCTTGCTTGGGTCGTAGTATGGTAACTACTATGGGTATTGTGAACCATGTAACAGAGTAAGTATATGAGGTGTGAATTTACTTTCTGTTGATTATGTCTACTATTTAAATTCTATTATTTACTTTTCAGTCTTGTTAGCCACAATGGGTAAGCATTTCATTTTGATCAAACCTATTTCTTTTGAGACTAGGTTGAAATAGGTTGGCTAGTCTTTATAAGACTTGTTGCCCATGGCTTGGTGAGGTTCACCGTGTTTATATATCTATATAGATATTGGTGAGGTTCAAAGTATAAATCTATTTATGTATCGATGTTGATGAGGTTCGCTATTGCCAAGTTCATTGACACTTAATTATTTCTGAGACCTTTAGAGATACGTTCAGGTAAGAAGACTCTGAAAAAGCTTTAGAACAGGTATAATAGCTCAAGAATGAGCTCCAGGCTTAGCTCTACATACTAGCATGCATATATACATTGTCATGTGATGACTTGGTGATTTTGTTGTGCCTAATGTTGTGAAATATGTATATGTGAGCTGATACATGTGGTGAGAGTTATTTTTCCATCGTAATCCTTTTTTCCTACTGAGCATTCAGCTTGCCCCTTTTTATGTTTTTCACAACTTTTCAAAATTTTACAGATTGTGTTAGCTGCTAGTCGCACTCAGTTGTCCTTTTTAGGAGCCCAAAGCCCAAAATAGCTTATGTACGGTTTTACTGTATTTAATTTTTAATTTTTATTGCGATATTCTATTCTGTGTATAGAAAGTGCATCGATACGACAATGTCTCAAGTCTATATACTTTTTGAAACATTTTGTAATTTTTGACTTTTACTATTTTTAATTTAAAGACTTCAGAACAAGTATCTTACTTATTTCTAGTAATAGTCTATTTTTGATTTTGGATTACCTTAATCCACTTTAATTTCAATTATCTACTAACCTCCACTTTGGGCCGATACAGAGACACACAAGTACACATTCACAGACACAATCACAGAGATGGCAACTGGGATTATTGAGGTGTTGCTGGTTAATGCAAAGGACCTTGAAGACACAGATTTCCTTGGTACACTACTTTTCTCTCTCAATCTTATTACTTAGTATTTGTTTTAAGGCTGATTAAAAAAAAAAAAAGCATTCTCCTGAGTGTTCTTCGTTTTCTTTTTTGGAGTTTTTATGTTACTAAACTGTTTTTTTTTTCCTGCCTCATTTTTCATTTTCTATTTCTCTTATTTGTTTCTCTCGTTCATCTTCATCAATATATTGAAGTTGCGTCTTGTGTGGTTTTCAGGTCGTATGGATCCTTATGTCCTGATTCAGTACAAAGGCCAAGAGCGCAAGAGCAGCGTAGCCGGGGGTTAGTGTTACTTCAACTTTCCATTTTGTTCAGGCTTTCAAATTAATGTTATGGATTTTCACAAAAAAGAAAGCCAAAAAATACCTCTTTAATATTTTTTTTCTGATGTATAAAAATATGTTTGATAGTTGTTTGAAACTACCCATTTTAATTTCTTTAAAAAAGAAAGTACCCATTTAAGCATTTTTTTTTTTGTAGGACAAGTGTATTATAATTGCCAATGAAATATAATTTCGACTTGATTACTAGTTACATGGGTCAAGTGAAACACCTACTATTTGTTTTTTTTTTTTTTTTTTGAGGGAAGGAAACAAATTTAAATTACGCAGCTGAATTGGTCGTGTTAGACGTTTCTTTTGGGAAGTCAAAGATGGCTTTCATAATATTGTTTTTAGGCGCTGTTATACATCTCGATTGGGTTGTAACTCAGCCCTCTCAGTGGGGTGGGTCTCATCTGGTGGGTCCTATATTAAGACCCATCGGATGGAGCCCATCCCACTAAAAGGGCCGGGCCACAACCCGATCAGAATGTATAGCAGTGCCCACAATAAGATCCACCGAATGAAACCCATCCCATTTGAGAGGACCGGGCTACAATTTCGCGGGAAAAAAAAAAGTTATTCATTGTTTTTAGGCTCTTGGACGTTTGCGCTTGCATTTATTATGGACGGCCCACTTTTAGTAAATACTATTAAATTAATAAATCAGCGGTTTGGTTACTGTCTATTAATTGAGGCAAAAAGACAAAAAAAAAAAAATAAGGCAGAGAGAGAAGAGCCGCGGCCATGCAAACGTTCAACGGCCTTGCATCATTCCACTGCATTTAAAGTCAAGGCCTGGTATAGAAAGCTTAGAAAACATGTAATATCACAGAAAATTTGTTTGAAAATCTCACTTTATTTATTTATTTATTGATTTATTTTTTGAAGGGAGATCTCACTATAACAAATGATGACAAAGTAGAAAATATAAACTTGTACCTTGTGAAAATCTAAGGACAAGTTCATCATTCAAACTTCCAACTCGTAAAACAATACCTACCAAAATATTACGGGCCAGTTTGGCAGAACTTTTTGTTATTGCTTTTACAGTGTGGAAGAAAAAAAAAAAAAAAACCTTTGACCAAGTGTTTATAATTGGGAAAATATAAAACTTGCACAAGCGACGTGTGAAAAATCTAAGGGCAATTTCGTCATTCAACTTTATATTTGTGTGTCTATGTATTTTTGTCAATGGAATATGCAACCTTATTACCGTATGTGCTTTTACAGTACTTTGTTTTTATTGTGATTCTGTGAAAGGTGACATTTTTTGGATAATGTTTTGGTTGTCCATACATTAATGTAACGAAAGTGGTTAACCCTCTGCTTGATAAACTGGTCTGAACTAAAGTCTTATAAGTTACAGTGTAAGTCAAAAAACCTCTTTTATACGCCATAGTTTTTCAACCAATTTATTCAGTTCAAATCGATTTGTCAAACACCTTATTAACTCTTTAAACATAACCTTATTGTATTTATTTTTTTTTCATTTGTTTAATCTCAAAAACGGTTTGCTTCAGGTCAAGGCGGGAGTCCTGTGTGGAACGAGAAATTCAGCTTCAGCGCGGAGTACCCTGGTTCTGGTGACAACTACAAGATTATCCTTAAAATTATGGACAAGGACACCTTCTCTCCTGATGATTTCGTTGGACAAGCCACGTAAGAAATTGCCATTGGATTCATTCATTTATTCATTTTTCATGCTTGGCATCTTATGAATTGATTGATAGTTATAGCTTGTTTGAAAATACTAATTTGATCCAACTCATTTAAGTTTAAAACCGGTTCTGCTACAATTTGCTTTCACAAAATTTGGATTAGTTTTTACAATCTAAACTTTTCAGTTTGAATTGACGATCCAAATAGGCTATTAATTTTTCAAAGTATTTGTGTTGAAAAATTGAATTTCATGGCTCAAAAACCCCACGCTTAGTTGATCAATCACTATTTTTATGTAACACTTTTTTTCTTTTAATGTCACGAAGAAACTTAAATGATTGTTATATATGCATTGCCATTTACTTGTATAAAAAAGTGCATTGAAAATAAAAATGAATCTTTTTTTTTTTGGGTTAAACTGAGGCTAAAATTTGAACTCTAAAGCTTAATATTGGAAAAAGAGTCTATTCATTATTAGATTATGCATGCAACTATTTTTATTTATTTTTTGTGGTCATTAAAAAGTATTTTTATTTATTATTATTATTAATAATTTTTACTTTGAAAATTGTGGGAACAGGATCAATGTGGAGGATTTATTGGTGCTAGGAGCCGAGAATGGAACTGCTGAAATGCATCCCATCAAATACAGTGTCGTTGGGAAGGACAATACTTACCGTGGAGAGATACGAGTTGGAGTGGCTTTTACCCGGAAGGTATTTTATTCTTCTTATTTTTTGTTTTATGCTTTTTAATTTATTTAAAAATTGGGATTGTTTGATTTTTACTAGGAAAATAGTGGAAATTGGAGAAGAAAGAAGATTAATTATTGGTTTAACAAACTCTCCTAAATTTATCAAGATTGTAGACCTACTTCTGTTCTGTTGGTTTGATCAGGCTTTGTTATTTCATTTTTTGCAGGTGGAAGAGGAAAATGAACACTACTTTGGAGGATGGAAGGACAGCAACTTCTAGTTTATGTAATAGTCTCTACTTGGTCAATTATTGAATTGCAAAGGCTATGAACAGTGAGCAAGAATTTTCACTGTTATCATTACTAGTTGTAGTGGAAAAATTATTTCTTTCTTTTGTTTTTAATTATGAATAAATAGTTATGTTTCCATTCATTTGTTAATTCATGGATTTCCCAGCCCTGAAATAAAGTACTATGACATTAATTATTTTTTGTATTTATTTTAGTGTTCTTTTCCCTGTTTTGAAGAGTTCAACATTTTTTTTAGGTTACTTGTAATTGTTGGAAATTTGTATTTCTTTTGTCTTAATTATCGCTAGTTCATTTAGGATCCGTTTACTAAACCATAAAATAATATAATTGAAAAATTAATGCGAATAAAAAGTGAAATAAAGTAACATAATTGACGTATTTCCTTCACAATGGAGGTCACCCTGGCCTTGCCCTTGTTTTGCCTCCTCTCACTTGCTCAAACTACAACATTTCATTTGGAGTCGTGCGATGCAATATTCATGGCTCTCACTACAAAGAACAAAGTAGGATTTGTCGATGGGTGTCTTCCTCACCCGCCACCCGCTGCCTGCCAGCTGATGATCTTCTCTTTGCTGCAATCCAAGCAAAACTTTGATTCCAAGCTCCAGGTGAATCAGACAAGTGGAACAGATTCCACCTTTTCCTCTCCAAGCTCTCCCACCCTAGCACAACGTCGGCAAAGAAAATCAGGTTTTCAGTGAAAAATCCAGTATCACACGGTTTTACAGTTTTGACCCGAAACACAAAATCTTAACTTTGTGCCCCCCAGAACAAAAATAACCATCTTATACCAGAACTTCTAGTTTTTTGCAAGGATCATAACTTATAAAAGCTCATTGGTCAAACTAAAACAATTTCAAAATGCTTTCCTCATTTACCGTTTCGAAATTTTGTGTTTAAATCTCGTAAGATTCATAACTTAAAATCTATGCAGAATTTTCAAAAACCATTGTCAAATTTCAATAGTTTTGGAGATATCTACAATTTTTGTGTTCTAACTTTTCCCAAAATCATTCGTTTTGATAGTGTTTTTGTACTAGTAGAACCGAATTTCATACCTTTTGGCTTGATCGAATTGAAAGTTTCACAAACTTTCTTCACAAAAGTAGTCAATCTTGACGTTTCCACTAAATCATATTTATTCTAAAAATAATTCGGCACCTAAGTTTGTCAAAAACGTATTTTCTTAAAAACTAGTTAAATTTTGTATTTTGACAAAGTTTGATAAACTTCCACTTTTAAGCATAAAATCCCTACTTTTCAACTAACCAACCACATTATCATCCACATATCACATAATCTAATCATGCCGTAGTGTTTTTATTACATGACATGACAAAGAACATTTAATCAAACACTTGATATCTTTAAAAGTTCTTAAAATTTGTGTCTTAACAAAGTGTGTCATACTTCTTTTTTTTCTTACTAGAAACCTTGTTTTCTCAACTATTCAATTATTTCATTATCCACATAACCTATAAACTAAACATACCATAAAGCTTTTTTACATGCTAAGGTACATAAGCATTATATCATAGACCTTATATATATAACCAATTCAAGGCTATAGTTTTGAATTTACCTAAGGATTTCAAGGACTTTTATTCCTCCTCTTAGTGCTAGAAAACCTTATAAGGTCCTTGACAACAATCCATAACATAACTCATGAAAATCTCATCCAAAACATAAGCAAAACTCTTAGAACACAATAGGTAAAGTTAAAGTTTTTACCTTGAAACTCCTTAATAAAACTTTCTCAAAAACTCTTGTTCTTGCTTCTTTGGAAGATTTGAAGGCTTAAAATCATCAAAATTTTAAGAGAAAATGGAGGAGAGTGGCCAGTTTTGGTAGTAAGAAATATGGGTTTGCATGGTTTTCATGGAGCCATTTTTGACAGAGCAAAAATATTGTCTTTTCCTTTACTAAACCGTTAATCACATTATGTCCCACTTTAAGGACTAAATTGAAATAAAGATTTGCTCCAACTACATGGCCAAAACCCGTTTTAACATGGAAGAGGTGTGGAAATTTTCGACCTTTGAAGTTTCACATTAGTAGGTTCCGACTACCTTTTATACAGTCAAAATTTACATTGCACTGTATTTTTTTTTACTGTCGGTATTATTTCTTGTACTACCAGTATATTTTCCTATACTGTTATAAGCTTTAACAATATTCCATACTTATCCATATCCTCCACATAGTATAATTCTCATGCTGCTTAACTTTATGCAGTATAATTTCTATAGCTTAACTTTATGCAGTATAATTTTCCCAATGTTTAATTCTTATATTGTATAATTTCCATTCTCCTTACATTATTTTTTTATATTGTATAATTTCCATTCTCTATACAATATTTTATTACATAGCATTTTCGTTTCAAAATCTATTGCAATATATTCTGCAACAATTTAGTTTTTTGCTCATAAACTAAATCTCATCTTTATTTAATTCATACTTTGATTAAGACAATGGCACAATATTTACACTCGGAAATTCCATATTTACTCTTATTAATTTTGTCAGAAAAATTGGATGTAAACAATAATCCGTGTGACACGTACATTGCTCTTATAATACTTAAGAAATTTTCAAGCATATAAAATTTAGCTCATAAAATTTGTATATAATTTACTTGTAAAAACTCTTAAATATTGCATTTATAATGCACTAGAAATTTTGTAGGTGTTAAATCAAACCTTTAAGAAAAATATTTTATTACATCTCAAGCTCTTCCTTATTTTCTAGAAATTCTAGCCTGTGTTTCTTGCTCTATACACAAATACACCAACAATTATTCCTGCGTAAAATTTTGCAATTATATAATTAAAAGAATCACACCATATAGACTTATTATTGTGATAAAATCAAAATTTAACACAATTTTCAAAATATTTTAGGGTAAATTTGTAATTATCATGATGATATTACTCTCTATACTATATCATTACTAGGTAATTATATTGATGGTATCAGTCTGAGGCATATCTAGATATTCATAAATATGAACATATTCTGCCATATGTCTCATTAATCTTGTAACTGAACCAAATTTTGAGATGTGTTCTGATGATCTTAGGATATCCGTAATTATGAATTGTATATCACAATTAGGAATCAGTACTTATTACAAAAATTTTCTCTTGTAACAAAGATAATTTTATATTGCGTATCTCCGCAATATATTCTACTAATTTATTACCCTTCCCATGTAAGTCCAAAAGGTTTGAAACCAAAGAAAAATGAACATTCTAAGAGAATCTTTTGTACAAGTGTTTTTCTGAATGCCATGATTTTACAAGTACTGCTGGGTGCATATGTATATCTCCAATATGTAATTAAGTACTAACAAATGCTTCCAATAATAAAATAACTGCATGTAGAATTCTTCTTTTTCCAACTTGAAACTTAAGAGTGTTAATTAGATGTATTATAATTGTTTCCCATATAATCAAAGTTAATTAAACAAAGTATTAAGTAAAATAGTCCAGACAATTTTTTTTTTTGAGAAGAGTCAAGAGCGCCCAATAAATTTTTGGTACTTAACAAATTCTAAATGCAAGATTAACTATTCTGTTATCTAATCTTCATTATTTTGCATTAGCAAAGGAAATTAATTCTTTTTTAAAAAAAATCTTTCATGCATTTCATCCTTATTATCCAAGAGACTAGAGGGAAAATTATATATAGTTTCAATGGTTATGTCTCCAATGGTTATAATTATATTAGCCGTTTGATATTAATCTGACGATTGTTACGAAATAGATAATTGAGCTAAAAAATTTTCTAACAATTAATGAGCATTTAATTTAAAAATCTTCTTAAATATGATTTAGATGGGTAACTTGTCTGTGACCTGTGATATGGTTTTTGTACTTTTTTAAATAATAAAACTTTAGCTATTAAAGATTTATTATATTAAATAGAGGAAACGATCACTATTAGAGACTGAATGAAAAATAACCACGGTACGCAAATTTTTTTCTATTTATTAAAGAAAACATTTCTTTCTCTTTTTCAATACAATTTTTTATTTCTCAAAAAAAAAAAAAAAAATCAGTTCTTTGTTCTTCTCCCATGGATAATACATCAACTTCACTTTCTCATTTTTTTCAACATTTGTCGTTCAATGGAGTGGCACTTCTTTCCTATTCACCATCTTTTTATTTGTCTCCCTTATGTTTTTTTAGGGACCAAAAAAATGTTTCTAATTCGAACGAAAAAACTGAAAAAAGAACGAAGAAAGATTACCCAAAATTGCGTTTGGGTTTGTAATTGACACTTGGCAATTAAAACCATCGCTAAGAGTGTTCACCGGATTGGCTGAATCGACCAAATTGATTGGTCCAATTCAATCCAATTTATTTTTAGCAGAGAACCGATCCCAACTGGATTGAATTGGATGTGTCAATTCTTAAAAATAGACGTAGATTGAATTGGATATTTATTTTACCTTCAAAACATCCAATTCAATCTAATCCAACCACTTTTTATATCATCTATATGTATTTATATTATTGGTCCAAAATTGAGAGTCTGTTAATTTTCTATATATATATATACATACTAAATAAACCTCATAATATATATATGCATGTAATATCCATTCTGCTAACTTTGATTCAATTTTTTTTTTCCAAACTTAGTGTATTTAGAGCATGTTTCTAATGATCAATATCAAAGAAAGGAGTAGATATGCAGAATTTGATCTATGGATTATATTTTCTCTTCTTTTTCTTTTTTTTTGGTTGAAACCTAAACTTGTTATGCTCATCAGTTTATGGTTTATTTTCTTTGAAGAATTAGATGTTTTATAAACTTTGAAATTTTTAATTTAGAGTTAATATACGTATTTGGATTTATAGATGTGCTGTTAATTTTTACTCTCTTTTTTTTTTTTTTCAATTGTAGTTAAACTATGTTAAAAAAAGATGCACAAGTCAAACATGAGGAAAAAAAGGAGGAGAAAATGTACACAAGCTTTAACTTGAAAACCGATTCGATCAATCTAATCTAAACCAACCTCAATCGAATTGGATGATACATTACTATTGGATTGGATTGAATGAAATTTCTAAAAACTAACCTTTGATTGGATTGGATGTTCATTTTCTAAACTAGGTGGATTGGGTTAGACGAACATCCCTAATCATTGCCTTGTTTTACTTTTTTACTATAATTCATCTAAATATGTAATATGAAACACTATAACATAGAGATAATATTCTATAGGTTGGTTCTATTCACATTCTAAATTGGATTGGATTAGATTGGATGAAATTTCTAAAAACTGACCTTTGATTGGATTGGACATTTATTTTCTAAAATAAGCTGGATTTGGTGGGATGAACATCTCTAACTCTTGCCTCGTTTTACTTTTTTACTATCCCAATTTATCTAAATATTTAATATAAAACACTATAGTACAAAGATAATATTCTATAGAGTGGTTCTATTCACACCCGCATTGACTATTTACATACCTCTTGAAAATAAATTTTCATATTACAAAAAAATCTTTCAATAAAACGGCAAAAAAAGACAACTATACATGACCTGATTACATGATTAAATGTTTTTTTAATAAATAGAAACTAAGAATACATCTTTTTTCTTTGCACACACAACTGTATGACATCTCCCTAAATAAGCAAGCTCTTAATGCATAAAACCCTAATTTTCACCATTTAATGACTATTCTAAAAAATCATATGAAGGTAAGTTAAAGTTTCTTTATTATTACCACAATTATTTCTTTATCTTTTTTTTGTTGATTGCTAGAAGAAATATGAGAATAGATGAAAATATGCCATGTTGAAAGCAACATGTTTGCACGATTGTTGAAATAATCCATCATTGTCAAACAATTCATAATTATTTATTAATTTGCTCTTTTTGTTAAATTAGAAGACATGATAATAACTAAAAAATGTCCCTAAAAGATAATAAATAGATAATATTTTTTAAAAGAAAATATAATTAGTAGATATAATATTTTTTCAATAAACTGTAATGAATACATATAATTTTTAATATAAAAATTTCCTTTATGTATGATAATGCTTCACCCCAAAAGCTCTAACAAACCAAAAAAAAAAAAAAAAAGAAGAAAGGGAAAGATAGAGAAATAAGAATGTTAAAATAATGAAAATAAAATGGTGGATGTGAAAAGAAAAATAAGGTGAGAGGAACTAATAATCTTAGAGGTAGTTTTAGAATTATAAGAGGTGTGTGTTAGCTACATTTAGTTATTTCAAAATTATAAGGGGGTGTATTTAGAAATGGGTGCAAATAAAACCACCCTATTCTATAACAGAGAACGCATTTAACTCATTTTTGTTTCTAACCCCATGGTTGTTAAGAAAAGAAATTTAAAATTCATGCATAGGTAAACTATATGATGATGTTCTATATATTTATTTTGAGTTAATTAAATGAGTAAAATGGCACTTAAAACGGAGCAGATCAATCTTGAAAATGACTTTTATTGTGACCACAAAATACATGACAGGCATTTCCATTAAGGATAGTTAATAGCGACGAGGATGATGACGACTATAATAACAATTTAATAATACCCTCATTTTCTTTTGCATATGTAAATATTAGTTAGTTTATAATAAGGTACGCATAACTTTCGAACATTAGAGTAAAAAAAAGGGCCATGGATTACCCATGGTCTCAACCAATCATTTCTATGAGCTACTATATTTTGTTTGGGTTTTTTACTGTTGATTCTATTCTCTCTTTTTTTTGGATAGATTTAAAAAGAGGCATTTAGAAATTAGAATTACATGTCTTTCTCAAAAAAAAAAAAAAAAAGAATAACAACCATGTCTATATATCTTTAATCCTCATAAATGGAAGGGGTAATATTAATAAGGTTTTAAAGTTTAAGGTCAATATTTTAAATTTAAGGGTCAAAGTAAATAAGCTATCAATGTTTGGGGAGGAGAAAATAAAATTTATCCTTAAAAGGAATAAAAACTATCTTTTGCTTAACCTATTATAACAAGTCATATAAAAACCACATCATCAAATTTAATTAAGGTATGCACTTATTACTATAATTAGATTGATAACTATTTTTTATATATCAAGATATGATTCTTACTCAAGTTTCTGATTCTATTACAATTCTTTTTGAAACACATATTCATAATCTCAAAATTAAATAAAACAAGCTAGAAACATAAACATTTTCGCTGTACTGAAAAATAAAAAAGTAGAGACTGATTAATTAAATTAATTAAAGCTTAAGACACAAATCAACAACTTCTTTTGTGCCATTGTCAGATTGATCGCTACCTCTTTCAAGAGCTTCCCTCTTGGTTGCCCGATTGATAGCAATGTTCGGAGTAGTCGGCGAAGCACTCGAACCCGCGAAATTGCAATAAAATCCACCACTAGTTTCTTCAAATCTTGAAGAAGAACTACTTCCTGATCCAAACCCTAATCCACCAACAGTGGTACTACTAGCTAAAAAGCCCTCCGATCTCGACATCACATCGATGAAAGATTTGGGCCTTATAAAACCACCATGCCTTGACCACCATAAGCCGCCACCGCCGCCATCACTGCTAGCACCATCAAGGCTGAACCGGGACCCACTGGGGGTGGCCGGGTTAGGCTTATGAATCATTGAGCCCGTACGAACCCCGAGGGGGGACCTATTGAAAGATGATCCGTACAAATGGTAGGAGGGAATGTGTGAATAAGGGTAGTAAGGGAAATGAGGGTGCCCAAAAGCTGCCGCCGCCGCCGCTTGATCCATCCCCAGGGATCGCTTGGCCATTGCACGCTCTTGTTTGTGTGCGTTTTGATGCCCTCCCAATGCTTGGGACGTGGAGAACGATCTCTTGCAAAAGTTGCATGTAAAAGCCCTAGCTTTAGCTTTTATAGGCTTTTTCTCACGTGTGGTGTCACGAGAGGAAGACTCTATGCTTTTGTTTTTGGCATGATGAGGAGGAGAACTGGGGTTTACAGAGTTGAAAAGATTGAGTTCTAGCATCGACCCACCTGCCGATTTGTCGTTCGAAAGCTTCCGATCAAGGAGAAATCGAGAACTCGATCTGGGTTCTTCCAGTGGATGAGATTGTGATTTTTCTTTCTGTGCCATTTGCATCTTGTTGTGATCTCCATATGAGGCTGCAGACATGCTTGAAGCCTCTGAAGGACATGCTTCTAAAGAAAGGTCTTCCATGGAAGAAAATTTTTTGAAACACAATAGAAAGAGTCGGTAATAACAAAAGGGAAATATGGAGTTTTGACAAAGATTGAAGAGAGTTAAGAGCATCTATTTATTGACGCTTTGAAATAAATGCTTGATATCTATGTTTGGAAAAGAGATATCGTTTAGCAGATGTCATGTGCATTATATTAACTAAAAAAAATAGTGGAACTTTGTTAGATTTCGGCTAGTTTGTCAAATTACTTACAAACTTTCCATAAAACAAAGGTTCCTTTGCATGGAGTTGGAATTTGATATGGAACATGCATTAAAGTGTCAAACAATTAATTAAAAATTTTAAATACATGATATTTGAGCTAGTCTAATATTGATTGTGTTATGGTCATCCTAGTGTCCGTTTCTTGTTGATGAGTTGGACATTATCTTGGCAAAAGGGTGTAAATGAAGTAATACATAATATTCGAAGAAACGTGTGTGAACGTGAATCGTGTGAATGTCCTAAAATATCCGCAATATAAGAAATTACCATAAAAAAATCATAAGAAATGAAGACGATAATTGGAAAGTTGGAAATTTTCAAAGTTTTATGAAAAATGATAATTTTTGATGATATGCTCTTAAAAGGAGATTTCTCCTATGTATATTTAATTCCTTGAATTTGGATCACATTCAATAATAACAAAAAATTTTGAAGTGTCTTGGTGAAGTGTGTTGCAAAAGTTTTGCCAAATTGATGTTGCCAAGTTTATATCATCAATCGCGCCTCGCTTTTTTTTTCCCCTTTTCATTCTCCCCTCTCCTACTCGCTCCTACTTTCACTTAGTTGTAAAAATCTAAAAAGGCATAAAAATGAGACAACAGATTTTTATTCATTATTCATCACTAAATGGTGAGGTAAGAGGCTAGAAAAAAAAAAAAGACATTTTTTTTTCTTCAACCCAACCACAACGTGCAAAAAGGAAAGTCCAAACCGAAAATAAAACACTTTGAACAATTTCTTATGCAAAAAGAGTGGAAAAACGTTACTACCAAAAGATCTCGCGGCATATTTAAAGCTATTCCACATATTTGACATAATTTTCTTTGAGTCCTATAATATATGGTTGGAAATGCAATGTGTTTTTTCAAGGGAAAAGTTAATTAATTTCTCACCTATGTATGTATTTGTAAGTAAGATCAAGTGATCAATCTCATTAAATATGCGAGTTTTTTGGAGTCTTCTGATGAAATCATGACCACTACTCTTTTTTTCCTTAAAAAAATGACTAGTCTTTGAGTTTTTTTTTTTTTTTTTTTTTAATAAGAGAAGTGCATTAATGCTATACCTAAAGATCATATATCTTATACGAAGTAAGTCGACTATACACACACACACACACACAAAAGATAATGATATTGATTATTAATAGAAAAAGATCATAATTTGAATGCGGTGAGAATGCGATCCCTTTAATATTGTAGTGTAACGGCTAATGGGATTTCAATTTTTGAATTGATTTCGTTGATGATTCATTCTCTATCCCCTCTAATACAGTAATAATTGTAGTTTCTATCCTTGATCTTGATCGATGCCAGAATGGAGTTGATGAACACTTAAAATTGCACATTTTTTTAAAGCTAAAATCATTTGGTTTGCATTATTGTTTGTCATTAAAACCCTTAATTAATAACATTTTTGTGTTTTATATTGTTTTGTGTCTTAGAGTAAAAATATTTTTTAATATGTGTTTTTAGTGTGTTTTTATGTTTAGTATATTTTTTATAATTTTTAGAGTCGTTTTGTTATGTTAAATATTTGTCCTGTGTCCAATAGGTAAAAACTGCTAATTTTCAAGTTGTAATTTTATTTGGAATCTTAATGTATTTTGAATTTATAAATTTGTTGTAATATAATTTTCAGTAATTTTTAAAAATATTGTTATGTCTTAAGTAGCGTTTCCAATATAACTAAATTAGCTCTATATTATATTAGTAAGTTTTTGTGCATTTTTAGTTTATTTTTTATTTTTAAAAATCATTGTAAATATTATGTTTGTAAAAAAAATTAATTTTAGTGCGTTTGTTAATTTTAAATTTGAAATCTAGAAGAAAAAAGGTGCAAAAAGGACAAAAATGGACAACAAATTCAAATAGTGCTTGCATCAACGCTACATCAGCAAGACATAAGATGCTACTAGAGCACTCCTCTGACCCCACTAAAAACAGTAAAACAATGCCTAAACTAGTGTGGAGAATCTAGTGAGATAAAAAGATAATCTTGTATCTAAAGTACTCTGGTATGGTTTTTAACTCTGAATCTATATTGTGATGTTTATATTTTTATAGAATAAATTATATTTTTCACTTTTTTAATAATTATTATTAATGTTGTTATGCTGTCCATTTTTACATAAATTCAGTCATGCTTTTTTTATGTAATTTAATTATGTTGTATAATTAATAGTGATAAAAATGAAATAATGCTTAATTTTATGGGATGTCTTTTACTGCAATAAGACTTGTTATATTGTCGATTTTAGATATTTCATAAGACGAGGTTCGGTCAAAATTAATGCAATAATATATTTCATTAAAATATATTATTTTTGATTTGTTATTATCTTTTTTTAATCTTAAAATTATGTTAATTATAATTGTAATAATAATAGTTATAATTTTCATATTAGTGCACCTACTATCTATTAAGAGGTAGTTATTTTGCTATTTTTTTTTTATAGGAAACCCTTATTGTATTATAGCTTGTTATATTGTCACTTCAGGTTGACTTATACAAATAATAATTGTGCTTATGGAAAAGATATAATAAGTCAAATATTTTAGATAATTATTATTTGGAGTTAATTTATATATCAGTTACAAAATATATGAGTGATTCTCGAAACCTTACCTTGTTGGTTATATGAGTGATTTTCAAAACCTTACCTTGTTGGTTTTATGTTTTAAAGTTTAAATCAAAAATCACAAAAATATATATATTTTTTAATTTTAAACTTTGTTTTAAGACCGCTTGTCTTTTTGAACGTTCATGTTTATCAATCTCAAGTGATGAATTTTTCACCTCCCTGTGAATACAACAACTATTTTTATGTTACAAGAGTCCGCGTTTTAAGAAACATTTTAGGCAAGACATCATCAGTAGTTTTCTAATTTGAACCAAGAAAGGAAACCGCTTGAATATGATACGTATCTTATATGTTACGATATGTTCCACTTTATATATAGAAACTACACGTCGTTTTCTTACTTTTGTCAACAAGGTGTAAAGAAACGCAATGCCATTTTACATAACACGAATAAAATGTATCCTTTTTAACGTCGTTTCCATGTTCACAAGGACAGCATAAAATTAAAATATTAGGATGTATAAATAAATATATGGAAATTTAGTATTTGTATACATGACATTTTATGTAGCAAAAGACGCCACTTTTTTTATCCGGTCAATCATAAAGCCACATTCGTTTTCACAATACAAAAAAGGCATGTCTTATTTTAGTTCTTTTTGTTTCTTTTCTTTAATAAATTGATCCACAATTAATATAGCGAAATATTTGAAATTTCCTACTCATTAAGCACGACTACAAAATGTAGTACTATCTTAGAAGACGCTTAAAAAATGACGGTTTTTATAAAAATCGTCGTCATATCTGCATCAAATAATCATCGCTAACATCGTTTGAAGGAAGACATAAAAGTAAATCATTCATTTTTTATTAGAAACATGTTTAATTACAAAACACATATTTTATATATATATATATATATATAAATGCCATATTTATATACATGATATTTTATTTTATGTGGAAAAAGATGACACCTTTTTCCCTACCAATAATAAAATCACACATCATTTTCAAAGTATAAAAAAGTCGTGTCCCGTTTTAATTTTTTTCTTTTGTTTAATAAATTGATCCTCGGTCAATTTAGCTAAATATTTGAAATCATCTGTTTTAGGCATAAGTTTTAAACTTCAAAAATTAGATTAAAAAATACTAGATTTCATTCTTATTGTAATTAACCAAGTGTTAGAGTAAAAGATACAATTTCAATTAAACCACCAAAATCGACAAGTCCCATTGTTCAACAACATTTATTAACAACTTTTTAGGATTGTTCAAGAAAAGACTCAGAACCAAAGGCAACCAAATTGTACTAACTGGCTCGATGGTTGATGAAACCAAACCTCCTATTGTTTGCTTATTCAACTAGTGGTTTTGGGATTTCTCCTTTGAACGGTGATCGAAATCGATGATTTTCTTTTCTTTCGAAATTTTCTCCTTCCCTTTTGCTTCCTCATTATATCCATTCCCTCGACAATCTCCTTATTTGTTCCCTTTACCCTTTAGCTACGACTATAAACCCTTCATTTCCGTCTTCCAAATGTAACTAGTTTCCAATCCTCTCAATCCCCTCCTTCTTTGTGCTTCACTTATAGAATAAAAAAACAATCTCAAACACATGTAGATTTTCCTAAAAACAATAAACATGTCCTCCTCCTCCTCCTCCTTCTTTGCAACTTTTTCCCTAAGCACTCAAACTTCCTCCTCTTCCTTCCCTTCACCCTTTATTTATAGCTATTTCTTCCCTAGCTGCCCAAACCCCATTAAAAACCCTATTTACCCAAACCCTCGTTTTCCTTCTCTTTTTCGTTTTATTTGAAATCCTGGTCGTACCTCATCGTTGCATCCTTGCCTCCATAATTATCGTACAAGCATCATCGGTGATCAACAAAACCAACCAAAAAAAGATCAATCATAGCATGGTTGGTATCTTCCTTTCTCGATTGGACCTCAAATTCCCAATTTCTAGAGCATTTGGCAAGAAAACCTACTAAAATAGCCGGTCACCAACAGAGCAACACCCTTAGCTATTATAAGTTATAGTACAAAAATTAAAAAAAAATGATATTGGAATATTAAAATATCTATTTTATTGCAAAGAACCCTATAAAAGTTGTTGTTGATTTCCTTCCCATTTTGCA
This sequence comes from Artocarpus heterophyllus, assembly GCA_025403435.1. NCBI lineage: Eukaryota > Viridiplantae > Streptophyta > Magnoliopsida > Rosales > Moraceae > Artocarpus > Artocarpus heterophyllus. The sequence continues at coordinate 23,024,761 of CM046338.1, forward strand.
AAATCATACTTCTAAATTTTTCATTGTAGCTAATAACAATTTTAATTTTTTGTTTTTGTAAACAACACATCTTATTTTTTAAAATGGTTAATAAATAACACAATTAAATTTAAGAGAATATTGTAAAGGCCAAAAAAGAGTAAATTGTACAAATAAAAAACAACTAAAGTGGCATTGTAAATAGACGACCTTTATGGGGTAGATTGTAAATAGTAGGATCTTTATCCCGATACAATTTTATAATGGATGATAAAACCCCTATCATACGAGCCGTCTTAGCTCAGCCGGTAGAGCGCGTGGCTTTTAACCACGTGGTCGTGGGTTCGATTCCCACAGACGGCGGTTCTGTCGAACTCAGTCTAATACACATTTTGTAAAATTTAGAGACAAGATTTTGTCGTTTTAGCATAAGAACGCGAACTTGGATAATACATCACTTATATAAAGTTCAACCCTTACTCTTAAAATGTACTGCTCTATCCACTTAAATTTTACTCCATGAGCAAAAAAACTTTCTTCCAACTTCACCCCTTATTCTTAAAATGTACTACTCTATCTACTTAAATTTTATTCCATAGGAAAAAAACTTCCTTCCATCCAATTTTCGATAGTTTTAACCATTCTTTTGCTAACTTGGCACCTGATTTATGGGAGGTTGAAAAAAAATGACAATGAATATCATTCCTCCAAAACTCATATCACAATTTTTTTTCTTCTCTGTAACCAGTTTTTGGTATTAATTCAAAATCAATCTTTCTTTTTCCTCTTTCTTTCATTCTTTTTTTCCCAACGGTAAAAGTTAAAATTTTTGAGAAACAATAATATGCATTATTGAGCCTTTTTTTATTTTAAGTTTTAAGAAGTAAAGAAACAAACATTCAATGAAAAACAAACGTCAATCAAGTATGCTAATCGAACAACCCTTTAACATATGGTCTCTTGAAGGAGCAACAAAATAATAACATATAGGACTAGGATATCGTTAATGGATCTATACCACAAAATCAATAATAAATCCAAAAGTTATTCATGGCTAACTGATATGGAATTAAACCTTCTTTTGCGCTAGTAGTTTTAAAATGTAAAATTAAAAATATTTGACTACAAACAAAAATTTAAAAAAAAAAAAAAACTTATCTTGTTTTAGAATTTCAAAACTAGTGGAACTCCTATTGCTTTGGGGAATCCTCATCTTTAGTGCTTGAGGTCAAGAGAAGAAAACTTCCATAATAAGTGGTTGAAATAGGTAAGATAAGGGTCTGTTGTTTGAGATTTAAATTTTAGGGAACTGTTTCTAGGTTTTTTTAGCACCATTCAAATACACTTTCTAGATAATGTTAAATGACTCATATGCCCTTTTTCACTTGTTCACTTGATTCTATTACAGTCAAATAAGTAAAAAAGTGGCTAAATTTAACAAAAGTTGGATAGACAAAGGTAATTTTTGCTAACGAAACAGACTTTAATGGATCAAATAATGTATTTTAAAAGTCAGAGAACAAAGTCACATAAATGACATAGTTTGAGGGCAAATATAAAAATTTTATTTATACAATATAGATAATATAATAGAATGAGTAACCTAAAAGGTTCCATAACTGGGAGTCCCATTTATTATATTGCTTCTCTCGATGATTCCTGATCCTGTTATCATTTTTAGAAATACTCTTGCTTGACATTAAATAAGCTTGCGTGCCAAAAAAATAAAAAAAGAAGAAGCTTGCTTGCAGTGACATGTATTACCATTCAAATCCACCCTCTTCATCTAAAATAATGATATGACACTCTTTATAATTATACAAATAACCTATAAACTATTGATTTCAAATCAAGATACTCCCAAACTATTGATTTTTTGTCTACTCATACATTTCAAATAATTATACATTTTTTTAATGGAAATAACATTATAAATTAAAACACAAATCAATATAAATTATCATTTTCATATTTTTTTATGCCAAATATAATTAACATTACCATTTTTTTATTTACTGCAAGTTGCAATGAATAAATGGATTTTGGGATAAAATTGTTTCGTCCTTCTTACCAAGTAATTGCTGGGATGATACAAACACACAATTTTGGTTGAATTATTTACCAAATAAATTAAAACACACAACTTTGGTTGGATTATTTACCAAATAACTTAATTTATAAAGTGTTTTGGAGTCATGGTTTAAACTTCAGTGTGTAATTATAACCAATTTGTTATAGTATTTTTCTCATTGTTATGTTATTTTCAGTTTCAACAATTGAATAAAATTGAGTTCCCAAATGTCTTATTAATACTAATAATATGTCATTTATTTTGTCCAACCTTTTAGCTTCCCCTGTTCATGCGCTTCACGTCGTCTCTCAAAACTCGACACTCCAAAAGACACAAGAAACAGATTTCATGTGAGAACCATACAATACACTGCACCAAATGATCCCAATAATTCCAACCGCCCAATCCCCAGCCAATATATATATATATATATATATATTTCTTCCACCGTTTTTTTTTTTTTTTTTCTCATTGTTCTTGGCTTTGTGCTTCCTTTCCACCTAACCTTTAATGGCACCCACGATTCCACCACCTCCATCAAAACCAAAACGAACCAACAACCCTCCTCTTTTTGTCTAGATAAGGCTATAAGAGCCACTTTTTTCTTGGCTCTGCGTCTTCCACTTGAGCCAAAATCTGGGAGTTTTAAAAAAATAATGAAATTTGAGGAGCTTCTAATGCAGAGAAGTACTGAAGAGAAGCAGAGGAGACTTGCTTTGGAGGATGAGGTGATGATAATCATATTTCGTTACTTTTTTGATTTCTCAGTTTTCTCATCTGGGATTTTTCTGTCTAACTAATCCAAAAACTTTCAATATTTTTCTTTTTTTAACATGCTTTTGCAGGTTAAGAAGTTGCAAGCAGAACTAGAAGGAGAGGAAACGCTTAGAAACGTTTTGCAATATGCTCTCGACGGGCCCATGCTTTCTCATCCATGCCTTTCCTCATTTCTTCCTCCACATGTGCATATTTCCACTACAAATACAACTAATAACTTTGTATATATATATATATATATGTGATGTGCTTTCTGTTTTATGAATACTGCTTTCCGCCTTATATTTCCAAGAATCCAGGATAGAACGCACTATATTACTACATATATATCTATATATCTATATATATTTATATATATATATATATTACTACATATATGCCTTCAAGGGGTGTGAAAATATTGTATGAAATGCAGGTTCTGGTGCTACTTTCTGAGCTGGTAATGATTGAGGAGGAGATATTTCTTCTGGAAAAAAAAGTTGATGAGCTGAAAATTAAATTGTACCAAGAGAGAGCGGAGGCCAAGGAACGGGAGATAAGACAGCGAAAGAGGGTCTTGCAGCAGAACGATAATAATATGTTATGCCAAGTGGCAAATCATCGGTCAGTTCTCACGAATGATCAACGGTCTAGATCGGAGAATTACGAGGTTTTGAGGCAAGAAAGAGTGAGTTCTGCTGCAGGTGATAGAAGATCATCCTTGAGTTCTGCTTCGGATCATATCAGAAGCTTGTCTTCCACTGCCTCTAATAGTAAACTCCTTTGTCTACATTAATAGGAAATTGCTATTATTAATCAAGGCCTGCCTTTGACCTTTTTGTAATGTTTGTATATGTGTTATTTGTATTTTTGTTTACAGAAAACTTGTTTTGCTTTGTAATGCTTGGTAAATGTGACAAGTTAGTGTTTGTGTTTTTCTGGTCTTTGCTGTAAAAACAAAACAATCCACAGGCTTTTTATTGGAAATGAAACAATATTTTTTCGAGTACCAATGTAACATGATGATTGTGTACTTATGAGCCATGGTTCTACCTCCTTCTGAAGGCTTTGTGGTCGGTCTGTCTACGGGTCTTGTATGGTTTTGTTTATGTTATTTTGTATAAAAAATGGCAGCTACTAAGGGGAGTCCTATATTTGCAGGGAGTGAGGTGCACTTGTGGTATTAAAGTACGTACAAATTCTTTAGAGTCAGCAATTGTCTGGATAAGATCACTTGATAAGATCCACTTATGGACTATGGTGTTATCTTCTCCTAAAAGCCCTGTGGTCCCTCTCCCCATGGGTTTGTGTGGGTGTGTTTTATAAAAAATAAAAACAAAACAAATAAAAATAAAATTATAACGTGGTCGATGACGTGATGATTAGTGCTTTGTTTCTAATTATTAATGCATAACAAGTTTGACATCTTTCATTATTTTTTTTCTCACTTTCACAAACCTCCTTTTATTTGTTTTTTTTTTTTTTTCTCATTTTCGTCTGTGTTTGAGCAGGAGAAATTGCTGACATATCGAGGAGAGTTGGTAGAAGGAGAACAAACCGGGGCAAAGTAGACAATACAACTACAAGTACTGGCGGCATTGTGAAGCCAAATGAAGTCTCAGAAGAATTGCTCAAGTGTTTAATAAGCATATTTCTTGAGCTAAACCAGACAGGATCTTTGGATAAAGAAGGATCAGCACTGCAAAACGTTCCGAAAATCGCTCTTTCATGCATGAATTCAAAAGGGTTCATGGGAAAGAGCTCATTGATCAACTGCAAATATTCACCCACACTTCACTTCAACTACAACTCTTCAAGCTCTGACCCTTATGGCATATTTCCAGATTTGGAATATGCAGGCTCTACAAGGGATGTGGGCCCTTACAAGAACTTCATCCATATCACCGGTTCATCTTTAGATATCAGCCGTTTCTCTGAGTGTTTGACAGAGATTAGAAAACTGAGGTTACTTTGCTCGCAAGCCTTCCAAGCATATTATGATGAGATTTCTCTTTTCTAACATATGAGTTGCTTAAAATTTGTGTTCTTATACATGTGTTCTTCTATGGTTGGATTCAGGGTTTTGATGCATAAGCTCTGTGACTTGGATTTGACTTTCTTGACATACAAACAGAAGTTAGCTTTCTGGATCAACATCTACAATGCCTGCATAATGCATGTACTGTAAGACACCCATTTATAGCAATAAAAAAGCTATACATATATATATGTGTGTGTGTGTATTTTAATATCAAAGATGGTTTTCTACTTATTAATGTTGGCACTTTTCTATTGTTTGAAAATTTCAGGCATTTCTGGAACATGGCCTGCCTAACACACAGGAGAAGTTGCTGGCATTAATGAACAAGGTATGTGGAATTTCCACATGACCACCAAAATTATTTCTCAAATTAATCACACTGTTAAAACTTGTTGAAACTTGGCACAATTTTTAAACCAGGCTACACTTAATGTGGGTGGGATAGTACTGAATGCCCTGGCCATAGAGCATTTTATTCTCCGGTATCCTTCCGAATCAAAAGATGTAAGAACTCCCATATGAATCATCATATATGCTTTGTTCTTTTCATCTCCAATTTTGAGTACATATATTACAAATTTCTGGAATTGGATGGTCTTGAAAAATATTGATCATCTGAATTTTCATCTAATTGATTCACATCCAATTTAATTTGAAGGGACCTGCCTATGAGAAAGAAATGTTACTTCGACATGCCTATGGTCTGGTGTACCCCGAGCCTAATGTGACATTTGCTCTTTGCCGTGGCACTTGGTCTTCGCCGGCGGTAAGTGGATTAATCTCTTACCATCTTATCTCACTTAATTTGATTCATTTAGTAATTTGTTCTAATTCATGCATCTTTTTGTCAAAGTTTGACTCCTAAGTATGAACTTTTAATTTTGGTACCTTGGATCTTAAATTTGATAATTTTCGACAAGATAGTTTAATTAATAACAAATGTCAATCAATGACGACAAGTGGGATATCAAATGGCAAAATTCAAAATTTTGGAGTCTAACTTGCCAACCAAAGAAAAACTATAAAGTGAACTTGTACAAAGATCATGGAGCATTTTTTGTCCGTTACTTGATGTATGTTAGATTTAACTCAAACCTCACCCTACCCTATCCTATCTCATGCTGTTTGACCTAATGATCAATAAAAAAAAAAACATATAATTCTTTTTTCACTCCTTATAATAAGTCATAATTTTTTTAGTAAATATACAAAACCATAATCCATACATACTAAATTTGGGTTTTTAAGCCCCATACTTCTTTACCTAATAAAGAATTTACAATGCAGTTAAGGGTGTATACCCCAGACAACATAGCCGACGAAATGGAGAGAGCAAAAGTGGAGTACTTGGAAGCTTCAGTTGGATTTACAAGCAGGAAAAAGATTGTCGTCCCCAAGCTTCTTCAATGGCATATGTGCGATTTCGCAGACGACATGGAGTCTTTGTTGGAATGGATTTATAGCCAATTGCCTCGCTCTGGGTCGTTAAAAAGATTGATAATGGAGTGCTTGAATGGGGAAGCAAAGACACCTATTACCAAAATGGTGGAAGTTCAACCTTATGAATCTGAGTTCCGCTACTTGTTGCCCTCATCAGTGAGATTCTCATGTGACCGATGAAATAATACATGGATAAAAAAAATGAGTACTTATAATTTGCTTCTTTCTTGCACGATTATTGATGTGACACCTCTTTTAGGATTCATAATCTTGATCACGTTTTTATTATAGATTTGTTAATAATATCCATGCATTGTAATATAGCCAAAACCATGTATGATCTCGGAACGAAATTTAGCAAACAAGTTAATAGCAAGCAAAGAGACTAGGCTCTTTATTGCTTGCATCCTATATTCGTGTTCCTTTTTCAGGCAGATTAATTTGTTGTTAGAAGCTGAATTTGTCTCATATCACGTAACTATTAAGGTGTTTATGATGTTAATTGGGCACCTTTCTCCTTATGCTAGCTTTCGGGGACGGTTTCTACCGAATCCTATTTATAATCTTACTTTGATGGGTTTGGATCTCGGTCCACACATGGAGGGTGTTAGAAGTTGAATTTGTCCTACATTACTAACTTACTAGGCTATTAAGATGTTGATGATGTGAAATAGACATCCTCTCTCTTTGAGCTAGCTTTAAATTTTTCCCAAATCCCATTTACAACCTTTTAAGAGGAAAAATACCTTGCTCTAAGAAAATAACATGTAGTTTTTTCCTTGAAAAGTTATCAGTCGTTTCTACATTTACAACATGTAGTAATTCCAAAAAAATCTTCTATGTTTTAAAGTATTCTCATAGGTAACTTCCTTATTTTTAAAACTACAATTTATTTTTCTTGTAAATCCGTCCCATATTAACGACCCTTATTAAAAAAAAAAAGAAAAAAAAAAAGGAGCATGATGTTAATCTTTTTCCCCAAAATGAGATATCTAATGGCTGTTAGCTGGGATCAGAATTTTGCTTCAAACTAATCTTTTATTTATTTATTTATTTTAAAGTTAAGGGTAAGAGATTCAAACTCTTCATTTTTGGATAAAATTTTTACCGCTAGGCTATGCCTACAACCATAATCAAACCTAATTTTAACTTTAAATAATGATATAAATTGATTTCATTTTTTACCACAATTTAAGAACTAATGGTAGTTCATTTACAATTTATGAAAACTATGATTATTACGAATGATATAGTAACTATGTGATTATATATTTTCATTTTGCCATTTTAAAAAAAAATACTCAATTTTATGTTGTATTTCAACGAGCAGCAAGTAGAATGATGTTATCTCTCTCATTAACACAGGGCCCCAATTAATTGAATCGTTTTACAAATAATCGGCAATGTCTGCAAAAGTGCCTATGCCGATTCAGGCTCACAATATATCAATCAAATCCAAACAATGGCATCTTATCCCTTGCATTTGTAGGATTCTCATCAACTCCCATTCTCCAAAATGGCATCAAGAATGCCCTTAAAAGTACCATACCAGTTCGAGCTCACAACGTAGTGATCAAACATGTAGATACACACACGCACATATATATAATTTGAACTTGATAATTTGAGCGTTCAAGGATTTCCTGTGCAAAGTCATACCTAAAAATCCAGGTGTATTGTTTGCAGGAGTGTCAATTTATCCAATTTCCAAGTTTCTATACCGTTTTGGGAATCCAATTGTAATATTGGATTGCAAGACTTTCATCCCCCAATCCTCTTCTTAGAAGGCCAATAGTCATGACCAAAAATTTTATATCCTCTTTCCCTGAAGCTCCTTTAAGGAACAAACCATCTGAATGCTCATAATCTTGGATTTACAACAACACCTTTGGACCAACCAAGCCTCACATGTTCTTCCTGTTTTGTTCTCAGAATTGATCATAAAAATTACATAGTTCTATCTACTGTCTTCCCGGCTATGAATGGGTGAGAGAGGGCTCAACCAAGAAATTCACGACCCTGTTCAACAAATTTAAGCCAAATACGGTTTCTTCGCAGTTGACTTTAACGGATATGTTCAGTGGTTCCCAGCATTTACCTTGGACGGTAAGTGTGATTAAGCACGGCTTCGAGGTGCTTAAGATCTCACTGTTGAACCGTAAGGACAAACCAGATGCATCATCAAGGTTTGAAGCAATTGGCATATCTACGGATACGAGGAAAAGGTTTGCATTGCTTAGCATCTTCAGTGCCAGACTTCTGCAGATTTCAAGGAATTTGTCGGTCGTAACTAATGAACTCTCCTCTTTGTCCTTGTTCAAGTCCCTAATGTGGTCGCTGAAGGTGCAACTGTTGCACATAATGCAAGATAAACCACTTTAGAAAACCAATTAGCAAGATAAAATTGTGTTGAAAAGTCAAAATCCAAGATTAGCATTGAAAATGGTAAGCAGAAAAGGATTATTTTAACATGTTAGCCTGTATAGTTACAGGTTAAAGTTAGCAATGCTTCCCTATGTACCGGTACTACCCTGTAAATTTGGTAAAACAGTTTCGAGTATAAAAAATTTAAATTTGCACATTCTATTGCCACCTGTCTTTCACAGAATCTTTTTTTTTTTTTTTTTTGAAAATTTCCATCTCTGATTCCTCTATAAGGAAGAAAAAACTGGGATCATAGTGGTAGCCCCTGAAATACAACTTTATCTTTAATTTTTTTAAAAAATATATATATTTTTCATCACCATTTTCAATTACAATTTTCACAGCCAAATGATGGCTAGAAGCACCAGGATACCATTACGAATGCAGCAATAGAAAGCAAATAAAATTTGAAGCATGCTTATCAAGCTGTTTTGGAATGTGATGAGAAAGGTAATGGATTTGGAAAGGAAAGAAAAAGAGCTAAGAGTTGATAATCTACTCCTTTCTTAGCATTTACTTATCTTATAGGAAGTGTATTAGAAGAAAAAAAAAATCCAATTACCCTTCTAATTTACTGAACGTCACTATATGAATATTAATAAATTTAATTACTAAAATGTCCTTGTGCATAACTAAATAATCACTGGCTTGATAACAATACATCAGTAAATTTTAAGGGAAACGATACGAAGGGTGACTTAGGATTGACATTCTTTTTTCTAATTCCCTACATCATTTTGGCCACACTAAATTGCTTTTGCTAATTTTCAAGCAAACACATAAATGGATGGGAAAGGGAAACACGAATCTTTTTCAACATGCCCTTATTTCAAAGAATATCAAACTCAAGGTAAAAATAAACGATTTGGGAAATATGAAAAAGAAAACAAAAAAATGAGTTGACTTACCTCCTTGTACATTCAAACATTCCTTTTAAATGAGACTCGTTACGTACGAAGGCGTCTAGGTCCATGGGAACAGCTTTTATAAAATATCCAATGTCAGGCCATAATTTCACAGAATGCCTCTTCCCATTGCAATACAAAGCCAGCTTTAGAGGCAAGAGATGGTGATGAAAACGAACTTGGAGTATTCTTGTCGCTGTTTGATCAGGTTCCAGAGAAGTGATCTCTTCCCCTGAAACCAAGGTTGGCACATCATCTTGAGATATCATGGAGCTGTCACATCAAGTCAAGTTGGACGAAAATAACGTCAAGAACCAAATAAGAATAACTTGCAGAAATACTGAAAGGACATTGCATCAAGAACCACCCTTCAAATAAGGGCATCGAAGCTTTATTAAGTTTAATAGGTTGACTTGAAACGTGATCATGTGTTAAAGTTTCATCTACTAGACAGAACTGATCAAATACAAAATTGAGACTGTAACCCGACATCAGGTTCTTCAACGCATTACCCCAAAGCAATTAAAATCTTAATTAACTAGAACAGCTGAAAGATCAAGTCAAGAGATATTAAACTTCAATTAACTCTCACAGTATGCATGAATTCTAACTTAACAGAACTATCTTATTATATGATAAAAAAAATTAACGAGGCCATCAATATTGTAACTTTCCTGTGCTTTCTATGCATGACCCATCAGCGCCTACTAACCAAATGGTTCAGATAACAAAGTTGTTGACAAATCTGCATGATTTGTGACTCGGATTTTAAGGGAATTTGTTCCCTAATTTTCTAAGTCAATGCAAGCTGGACAAATCTTGTAATTAGGCCTTAATTTGTGTAATTGGTGCTATATATATTTTGTTACCATAGATAGCTCCTAGGTAGACTATTCTTGTAATCTATATATATAGGCTGTACAGTTTATCCTTAAGGAGATAACAAAACAATTTGTTCATGGTATCGGAGCGTTTGTGGGCTTATTCTTCCTGCCCCTTTCTGCTAAAAACTCCCCCCAATATCTATTTCCTTCCTGCCTCTTTTTTTTTCTGATCAAAAAATATGTTTGAAACTTCCAGCATTAGCACTGCCTGCACTGAACCCATTTTAAACCATTCCTCTCAACAATCCTCTGGTGAATACCAGATTTTACAGCCCTCGTTTAGGCTCAATGGCCGTAATTATCTCGTATGGTCACAAATCGTGAGGACTTTTCTAAAGGGTAAGGGAAAACTAAGTCATTTGACGGGTCCAATTCCGGAAGAGAGTGATCCAAAATTTGTTGCTTGGGACATAGAAGACTCATCGATCATGTCATGGCTTTGGAACTCAATGGTGCCGGAAATCAGCGGTACGTGCATGTTTCTCACAACCGCGAAGGACATATGGGATACGGTGAAACAAACTTATTCAAAGGTTCGCGATGCAGCCCTTATTTTTGAAATCAAAACAAAGATTCACTCAACCAAACAAGGTAATCTCTCCGTCACTGATTACTATAACAAAATGAAAGGCCTTTGGTTAGAACTCGATTACTATCAAAATATTAAGATGAAGTGCAGTGAGGACGCAGCCATGATGCTAAGATTTGTTGAAGGAGAAAGAGTCTACGAGTTTCTAGCCGGACTAAATGTCGAATTTGACCAAGTACGTGTCCAAATACTTGGGAAAGAGTCTCTACCGAACCTAAGTGAAGTCTTTTCCACCATTCGAAGTGAAGAAGGAAGGAGGGGAGTCATGCTTGAGACACCACTGAATGAAGTAACAGCGCTAAACACCATGGCCTCAACAATAACTGCTGGAGATTCTATCAAAACCGAGACTCCAAGGGCTCCAAAGAACATGACCAGACCTTCAAACAGCAGTAGAGAGAATCTGTTTTGTAACTATTGTAAGAAAACAGGCCATACCAAAGATATTTGCTGGAAACTTCAGAGGAAAAACAACCAGCAGCAGCAAAACAACCAGCAGCAGCAGTCTCTGACGCGTAACCGAGTCACCAACGTCGCCTGCACTGAAGAAGATGCCACTATTGCCGAAGTGAATGGACTGAACAAGGAAGAGATTGAAAAACTCCGAAGCTTCCTTACTGCAATTGAAAAACCAGTAGGTTCATGCTCTGTCGCCCAGTCAGGTAAGTTTTCCTCAACTCATTCCTTGAGTAATTCGAAGAACAGTTTTCTTGGAATCTGGGTAGTTGACTCAGGAGCCACTGACCATATGACTAATTCTTCCAACATTTTTTCATCTTATACACCGTGTTCTGGCAGTCAAAAAATAAAAGTCGCCGATGGAACCTTAGCTACCATTGCTGGAAAAGGAACCATAAATCTCATGCCTTCTCTTTCCTTAAAATCCGTTCTTCATGTTCCCAAATTGTCCATCAATTTATTATCAATTCAAAAACTTACCTCTGACCTGAATTGTAAAGTGATTTTTTATCCCATGTATTGTGAAATTCAGGACCAGGATACGGGGAAGATGATTGGGCGTGCTAAGGAACGGGAAGGGCTTTACTACTTGGACACTAGTGGTGGCAATGGTGAAATCAGTTACATCCCGCAGTCATATGTGTCAGAAACCCAGTCTGCTCGAAAGGCTCAAATTTGGCTACATCATATTAGAATGGGTCATCCATCTTTTTCTTTGTTAAAAACTATCTTTCCTTTGTTATTCCATAAGATTGATGTTAAAGATTTCAGTTGTGAGGTGTGTCAAATGGCTAAACACCATAGAGTTTCATATCCTTTAAGCAATTCAATAACATCTTTACCTTTCTCTTTAATTCATACTGATGTGTGGGGACCCTCTAGAATTTCAAACATTAATGGGGCTCGTTGGTTTGTTTCATTCATAGATGATTTTTCGAGGACTACTTGGTTGTTTTTGATGAAAAACAAATCTGATGTGAGTATGATTTTTCCCATGTTTCATAAAATGGTTCTCACTCAATTTGGTGTTTGTATTAAACATATTCAGTCTAATTATGCCAGAGTATTTCAATCAAGTCATGTCACCATTCCTCCAAGAAAAAGGAATAATCCATGAGTCCTCTTGTGTTGACACCCCCCAACAAAATGGGATTGCGGAGAGAAAAAATCGTCACCTTCTTGATATCACTCGTGCCTTGTTATTCGAAAAAAATGTGCCTAAATTCTATTGGGGAGAAGCCGTTCTAACAGCCACATATTTGATTAATCGTTTGCCCAGTAGAGTGTTAGGAAACAGGTCGCCTATAGATGTTCTCTCCACTCACTTTCCAGAAGTTAAGAGAACCCAACTTCCATTAAAAACCTTTGGTTGCACAGCCTATGTCCATATCTCGCAAAAAAAACCAAAATAGCAAACTCGATCCAAGAGCTCTCAAGTGCATCTTCCTAGGATACTCATCAACACAAAAGGGGTATAAATGTTATCACCCGGCTTCAAAAAAAAATTTTGTATCTAAAGATGTCACTTTTGCCGAAAACCAAAGTTTTTATGATCCAAGTTGTCCTCCGGGGGACATGAGGACTGAAGACAACCTTGATTTCTTTTATTTTGATCTATCCAGTTCGGTTCTTACAACACCAAACCAATTTAGTCTTGATCATGAGCATCCAGTATGTCCACCCAGTCAAGGAGAAACAACCCCGTCCAGTCCTGCCTGTGAAACAAGTCCTGTTCAAGACTCTTTTCCAAATCAGTCAAGTCCTACCTGTGAGCCCAATGAAATTCATCCACAGTCCATTGTTCCACTACAAGTGTACTCAAGGAGAAGGCCAAATCCTGAACCTGTGCAAAACCAATCATCTGAATCAAATCCAGGTAATAAATCTAACTCATCTTCACTGCCTGAGATTCATGATCTTTATATTCCTATTGCTTTAAGGAAAGGAACACGGAAATGTACCCAACACCCAATAGCCAACTTCATTTCATACGACCATCTCTCCCCATCCCATAGAACCTTTCTCACCAAATTAAATACCATTGAGATTCCAAAAACTGTTCAAGAAGCACTTGGGAATGGGGAGTGGAAAAAGGCCATGATTGAGGAAATGAGAGCACTTGAGAAAAATAATACTTGGGAAATTGTGGAGTTGCCTAAAGGGAAGAAAGTGATTGGGTGTAAGTGGGTATTCACAGTGAAATATAATGCGGATGGGACTCTTGAGAGATATAAGGCCAGGCTTGTTGCCAAGGGTTACACTCAAACATATGGGGTAGATTACATGGAGACATTTGCCCCTGTAGCCAAAATAAACACCATTCGAATCTTGCTATCACTGGCAGCTAACCTAAATTGGACTTTGCAGCAATTTGATGTAAAGAATGCTTTTCTACATGGGGACCTGGAGGAGGAAGCCTACATGGAGGCCCCACCAGGATTCAACCAAAGCTTTGGAACTAACCATGTTTGCAGGTTAAAAAAGGCTTTATATGGCTTAAAGCAGTCCCCAAGAGCATGGTTTGGAAGATTTGCAAAGGCCATGGAGAAAATGAATTATAAACAATCTCAAGGAGATCACACTCTCTTTGTCAAAAGATCAACAACTGGGAAAGTCACTGCTCTAATTGTATACGTCGATAACATAATTGTGACAGGTGATGACACAGGAGAAATTGAGAAGCTGAAGACTCATCTCTCAAGGGAGTTTGAAGTAAAAGACCTAGGAAAACTTAAGTATTTCCTAGGAATAGAAGTCGCTCACTCAAAGCTTGGGATTTTCATCTCTCAGCAAAAATATATTCTGGATCTACTCAAAGAAACTGGCATGCTTGGATGCAAGCCATCTGAAGTCCCCATTGACTACACTCACAAGTTGGGAGAAGCCATTGATAGTCCAGAAGTGGACAGAGGAAGGTACCAAAGACTGATTGGTAAACTCATCTATCTGTCACATACCAGGCCAGACATTGCTTATGCTGTGAGTGTTCTAAGTCAGTTCATGCATGCTCCACGTGAAACCCACCAAGAAGCTGCATACAAGACTCTCCAGTACTTGAAGGCCACTCCAGGAAAAGGAATCCTATTCAAGAAAAATAACAGACTTGACTTAGAAGCATACACAGATGCAGATTGGGCAGGATCAATCATTGACAGAAGATCTACCACAGGCTACTGCACTTTCCTAGGAGGAAACTTGATAACTTGGAGAAGCAAGAAGCAAACAGTTGTCTCCAGATCAAGTGCAGAGGCTGAATTCCGTGCAATGGCTCAAGGCATATGTGAATTACTTTGGATAAAAATTGTCCTTAGTGATTTGGGGATCAAGTGGGAAGGACCAATGAAACTGTACTGTGACAACAAGTCTGCCATCAACATTGCACATAATCCGGTCCAACATGACCGAACTAAGCATGTGGAAATCGACGGACATTTCATCAAGGAAAAACTTGAAAGTGATCTAATTTGCACTCCCTATGTTCCTACAAACAGGCAATTGGCAGACATCCTGACCAAGGGTCTATCTGTCACCGCATTTCAAAGCATCACCAGCAAGTTAGGAATGGAAAACATCCACTCACCAGCTTGAGGAGGGGTGTTGACAAATCTGCATGATTTGTGACTCGGATTTTAAGGGAATTTGTTCCCTAATTTTCTAAGTCAATGCAAGCTGGACAAATCTTGTAATTAGGCCTTAATTTGTGTAATTGGTGTTATATATATTTTGTTACCATAAATAGCTCCTAGGTAGACTATTCTTGTAATCTATATATATAGGCTGTACAGTTTATCCTTAAGGAGATAACAAAACAATTTGTTCATGTCAAAAACCCAGCAAACACAAACACTAGCTCTTTTTTAGATAAGCATAATTCAGAATTATCATCTTTTCTCAAGAAAATGAAGAATTTTTTCAAGCAAACATACAAATATCACCTTTCCAAGGCTTTGCCAGATTCTTCATCAACTAAAGTTATACTGGACATGGGATCCACTGAACAGTTCTTGAAGAAAGCTTCTACACAAACAAGTAGAGGAGATATGCTAGAAATCTCAGATGAAAAGCAGTAGTCCACCTTTAGGCCATTTCCATTGACTGGAGCCAAGAGCACGTAGCTTTTGCGTTTTATTTTATCTTTTATATCGCCAATGGAGATTCTTGCCAAAGATTTATGGATTGGACTGGGTTCTGAAGTATTCATATTCAACAAACCAGGCTGGTCATCCAACCACGACTCTAGAGCACTCTTTGACATCAATTCCCCAAAATCAGCAGCACCAGTCTCAGAGGCATGAGTTTGCACTTTGTAAGCATTGCCAGAATCTGATAACTGAATCAATGGATCAGCATTGTTGCCATCTTCTCTTGTGGAACCAGTTTCATGACTGCTGTAGCTGCCACTGTAACCTGTACTAGAGTGCTGAGAACTATACTGAGAAGCCGTTTCTTCATCTAATGATCCAGATACTGAGTCAACATCATCAGATACTGATGCATCACTAATGGCTTGATCCGCTGATGCATTTATTTCAAGACTATCACAGATTAAACTACAAGGCTTTGGCAGAGGTTCATACCCTGGAGCAGCATGAAGTACTATCTGTGATAAAGACCCCGGAAGATAGAACCTTTGATTACTGGATTCAGGAATCAATGGTTTTGCTTGTCCCCCAAACATGGATTTTGCAAGCATACGTGACAAGTCTCTACTTTTGGGACAATCTGTTTCCGCTTCTACACCTTGGGAATCTAAATAGGATGGCAGAAGTTTCTTCAGAAAACAAGCTCGGTCACGAACATCATAGTTCAAGTCACATTTAGCCAGTTCAAGCACATAGCTTAAAATTCTCTCAAATGTCAACACGTCTTCACCTTTTGCACATAATACAACCTACAGAAATGAAAAGTTGAATCTTTAGAATAAAGGTGCAAGTAACGTTTGAGACATTCACCAAAAAAATCAGATCAGCAACACAAGCTTGCAGCCTACTAGTAAAAACATACAGAACAACCTAGAGGAACGCTTAAATAACAAACACCCAAAAAAAATTAGGAAAAAAAATCTCCCATAAAACAATCTAACCTGTTAAGAGATAAACAACATGCAAAAAATAAGATTACCATCGACGCTAAAAATAGAAGGAAATGAAAATAATTTCTAATGTACCTTGACAGTAGTGTTAAGAATCTGAAGTTTTGTTTCTAAAGCTTCAGAAGTAAAACACCATGCCAGATATTTAAGTACTGTGGGTAACATCTTTGGGATTAGCTCCCCCATAGAGTTGTATTCCCCTACCATCCAAATGATCATTGCACGAGCTGCGGGCACCTTTATTAAATCCAAACTACGAACCAACTGAATAATCACCTTTAAAATAAACAGAAATCAGTTTCACGTAAAGAGAAACAGAATATGATATCACTAGAATGACGTTTAAAAGTGAAACTCCGAACAAACTTCAACTGAGCTCGCAAGTATCACAAATTCCATGAAATCACCAAGCAGAGGTATCTAATTTTGCAACTATTTGTAGCTGTTCATTTTGCATACTAGCATGCCTGAGGTTCAAATGCAATGTCATCGTAGAAGTTATCAATTTACCAGAAATGGGCACACATCCAATGGCATTGAAATTTGAGGCAAGAACTAACTGACCACTAATGGCTCAAAGCTTAGAGATGCACAATTGCTTTGACAATCAACCATTAGAAAAGGTAATAATTATTGATTAGATTCTACATAAGCACACTTCTAAATCATACATTGACTTAAAGTATTGTCAAGTTTCAGTTACGCAAAAGAAAAGGCAATAAGAGGTGCAACCGTGGAGCCACTCAAAACTACAATCCAACAAATCAAAGCAACAAACAAGCAAATATTTTTTCCAAAACAAACTCGAATACATGTCAAGTCGTCTTGCAATCTCATTTACGCCTCTTCTTTAAGGTTTTGTCAGAAAGACACAAATATTCAGCAGACGAGCAGAAAAGTAAACATCAAAAACTAGTGAACCAACTCAACAAAGAAATCAGAAAAGAAGAATACTTTTTCATGGCTGAGCGGATCTTGCCTAACAATTGATTTAATAGACAATATTGCTTGAATCAAAACACCCGCATCTCCATCCATTGATCCAACGTCACTGGTGAAAAATTCTGCAAGGCTGAATGTAATTAGTGGGACGAAAAGGAAGAAATTAAAAATAGATATTCTTGATTTTCAAATCCCACAAACCTTGTTTAGTCAAAGCCAATAGCCCTTCCAAGCATGTATTTGCCATTTTTGGAAGTCGTTGCACACAGATACCAATTGCAGCAAGGGTGTCAGCAGCAAATCTTCTATCAGGATTGTAAATATAATCCTGGAAAACGCTATTAAATATCAATATAAGTTCATGCTACTGAATCTGACGTCAAAATGAATCCAATAAAGTCATTGAGGAGACACTTATATGCAAAACTCCGCCTAACAGAAGTTAAAATATAACAGCGCTTGCAGCAAATATAAAAAATAAAAAATGCACAATCATTGGAGCACCTTCGCATGTAGGTTGAACTTTCAGCAGATAGAACAACTTAAAATTAGCTTATGAATCAGGATCAACATTTTCCTGGTTTCTTGTAAGTTCTATAAACTAGCATTTATATTGGTGATTTGGAGTGACCTTAGCATGAGAAATCGTTTCACATCAGATAATTTTTCCTCGAGTTTACCTTTTGCTGAAAATAGCAGATGACCTAGTTGTATTACTACTGTTGTAAACCTCAAAAACTCAAAAGACCTGACAACTGAACAAGCCACATAGAGTGAGCTCTCAAAAGGTGACTGTTTCCAAGACAGAACCCATAGTGACAAGAATCACTCAATTGTTGACAACCAAAAGCTACTCTAATAAGACACCAAGAAACGAAAATGCAGACATACTTGCACATACGTGCACACGCATATATAGGTTCATACTTCATCCTAGGCTGTACCTATTAACAAGGGAAATAAAAAGAGAAAAAACTTACCTGCAACTCTTTGAATATTAGTGAAATAGACGAATCTGTAGCAATGGAAGCCAGTATATCCAGCTTCAAAGCTTTTACAGGATAGGAATCTGAAGACCATATGAAGAAATCTTCAAAGTAAGGAGCAAACAGAGAAGGCATTGCTTTTGCAAATACTTGAATGTTGCAGAGGACCTGATAGAGATCAACCATCAATCAATCTTCACTAACAACATCGATGGAAAACCAATAGTGATATATCCAAAAAAAAAAAAAAGAGATACTAAAAGCTTATTGACAAGATAAGGGATCAGGATTACAAGCCAAAGAAGGTATGTTAAAGTACATGAAGCAATTAGCAACATAATGGATACTAAAAGAGAAAAAGTGGCACATATCAAAACAATGGAAGACCTCTAGCCACAAAAAAAAAAAAGTAAAAGAAGAGCAATATATATCCGTCGAACGCAATAAGTTTAGGAAGCACCAGACACCATAATGGCATATCCAAACGTCAATTAGTTTAGAAAACTGAAGCTAAGGAAATGATGAACTACCACATATTTTGAGGCATTAGAAGATCTTAGGACAAACAATAGTGGCTTAATAATTCGTTTAACATCCTCCTTTGGAGCCATAATCCAGTGTACCCCTGCAGCTGCTAGTAAGACTGCACTATTGTTGCTCCATAACAATGGTGACGTACACTGCAGCAGGATCTTCACATCTTCATTACTTCTGCCAGATGTAAAATATTCCCCTTTTAATTCCAAAGAACTTTTATTCATGAAACTTGATCTAGATAAATACATGTCTGGTCCTTCAATATAACATTGGGAGATCATGTGTGCTAATTCAGACTCGCAATTCCAGTCCATGTCGCCATTATCTTCCTCCAATGTGAACTTCATAACTGATTCTGAGCTGCCCTTTTCTGATTTATTACTTTCTGTATGGTGCAAAGAAAACATAACCGATTCCCGTACAAGTCCATGCCTTGCAATTGCGTAGCGTAGAAGGATGTTAATTAAAATTATCTGACCCCATTCTTCCACATCAGGAAGAATTTCACATAGTCTTTGAAAGTTTCTTCCAACCAGAGGCAAATTATTTGGACAAACAGAAGCAAATGCTGCAGCTGCCGCTCCAACAACACCAGGGGAATGATCATTTAATAGTATTCCTACAATCTGCAGAAAGACAGAACAATCTCCAAATTATAAGAGTCAAAACAAACAATTCCATGCACATCCAGATGCGTCTAGAACAAAAAACGTATTATACTCGGCAGCATATCTATAAAGCTTGGTTTCTGCAAGACTGCAACTTGGTATAAAAAACTATTATTGACAAGAGAGTAGAGACAATCAGGAATTACACGCACATGATTGTGCATGTCAGGTATACGTGTGCATTTCTTGTTGAGTAATACACAAATTTATGTGTCATTAGAAGAGGCATAGCTAGAAATTCACTTCCAAGACGAGTGAAAGCATGCTCCCCAACCCATGCGAAGCATTTGTAGAAAGTTCATAATTTAGAGTTTAGGCATGATAGAGTATATAGATATGTTATCAGATACCAGAATTAGGCTTGGTTAGTATGCTTTCAAATTGAGATATAGCATAATGGGAACACAAAGATGCCACTTGACATGAGATAAGGATAAGGATACGTCATCATTTAGATAAGAAATAATCTTTCTATTGCAGAAACGATGCTCGTCTATAAGATTCTTATAAATGAAGTAAACCTTATCAAATACAAAAAACATCTTCAACCAATCATACCTCTTCAATCGCGGTTGCATTTTCCTCAAGGCGCAAATCATGCAGCTTGGGAAGAGCATTTGCTGCACATTTCCGGACATACACAGACGGGTCTCTTGCACATTTACCAACAGCAACCAGAACAATAGGCGCAATGACGTGCAATCGGATTCCCGCCATTGTCCGAAGCGCCCAGCCTCTGACCAATGGGTTTGGATCCCCCAGGTCCTTCTGGAAACAATTAATCGACAGCAATGCTTCATTGGGGCGCCTAATTTTGCAAAACAAAACCCCCATGATCAACACATAAACAGCTCCTACACTAAGCTAATCATAAGAAACTTCTAAAACAAGCATACTTTCTATTAAATCAAATGAGGAAAAATCATTTCAACTTGAGAAATGACAGTGTTTAAGCATAGCATACTTTTCAGCATAATGCAACAAGTACAAGTAAGCAAGCTTCTTCACTTCCAACGACTGAGACGCCACGTTTTTAACAACCTGCAATTTCAGAATTCCGGTCATTTCTCCATGAGTTCTTTCCTTTCTTCGTTTTCTTTCCGAATCAACCAAACAGAATAACAATCGCAATCGAGAGAGAGAGAATTTGAGAAAGAGATTGAGACCTGAGGGAAGAAATTGGAGACATCGAAGCCCTGGGCGATGAGAGCGAGAAGGCGCTTGAGAGCCTCGCACTTCTCGGAGTCGAACTTGCTGTCGAGGAGGGGAGCGATGTTGACGTCGTCGGGGTCGTCGTAAAGGTGGGCGTCCGTACCGATCCGGAACACCATTGTGGAGGCCTTGCTCAGAGTCTCCGCCGTAGCGCCAAATTGTGGGAACATCTTCTCCGGTTCCGGAGCTCCGATGGTGAATCTCCTCCGTCCTGAATTCTGAGAAAACAATGGGGCAAAAATGGCGAAACGTGATCGGAGTTTGTTCTGTCTCTGTCTCTCACCACCGTTGTAAGGTTGGAGAAGACGGTGTGGAGTTTGGGATCTGTTTGGATGCGCTGAAGGTGCAACTCTGAACCTAGATTATGGACCCGGAGGCCAAGGGACTAGGATGGAATTATAATTATTTCGGTTTCTTTCGGACACTAGCCCGTTTATAGTGTTTTTTTCTTTTTTTTTTTTGAAAAATCTGAAAATGATATTGTTTTGAAAAATATGATAGGAACTGTTTTTAAAATATTGTTTGATTGTATATGGTGCGTTTTTGAAAATTATAACCCAAAGCTAAAATAAAAAAATAGGCCTTTTATTTTCCAAATTCAATCCACAACCCTAGATCTATTTGGTATCTCCGTCAGCGAGGTTGAAGGTGTCGGAGTCACGGGCTGTCAACGCCGTCATTGGGACGGTCGAAGTCGTAGGGCTTCATCATCATCACTGGGAGAGTCAGATCTTTTCGCAAAAGGCTTGGGGCTTTGTCGCCGTCGTTGGGAGGGTTGGATCGTCGTCGCCAGGGCTTAGGGCTACGTCACTGTCGTTGGGATTCGCCCGCGATCTTGGAGTTGCCGAAGGAGAAGGGGCTTATGGCTCTAGAAATGGTGGGTCGCTGGGGTGAGGCATCTTGGACTTTTCTCTGTTGTTGGGGCCGCGGGTTTGGGGGCGGTAGATGAGGACGCTATGGCCGACGGGGCCACTAACACCAACGCCATTTGGTGGGGCTCATGGTGGCTGTTGTTGGGAGGAGACAAATATCAAGGGAGTGAGAGAATATGAGAGAGAAAAAAAGATGAAACATCTTTTTTTTTCATTTTTTGGAATTTGGAGGTAGTTTCAGAAATGCTTTTATTTTGTATGGGTCCAAAAATTTAACCAAAACACATTTTTAAAACCATTGTTGTTTTATGTGTTTTGAAAATGACAAAAAAAATTCTAAAAAATGGAACCAAATGGCTTCAACTTATTAGTTCTAATTGTCAATAATGTAAAACTCTTAACAGCTGTAGTAAAAAACAAAAATAATAAAGTTGCTACAATGTAAAACTCTCACACAATACAGTTTTTGAACTTAAAACTTCAATTACAATTGAAGTGCCGAACAGCATATTATAGTTGTTATTAAAAAATTAATCGATCTAATATGTTATAATTCTTAAATTTAAACAACAATGATAATAGGTTGTTTACCTTTTATTTGAACCAAGAAAACCTACATTGTAGGAGATAATAATTTTATGTTATTTTTTGACCCTATATTTCTTCTAGGAGAGACCTTTTTTGTTTTAAAAAGTTATAATTTGTCCCCAATTCTTGATAATCTTTGCAAATAGATGTCTAGAAAATTTTTCAACTCATTTTGATAGATCGTTTGAAAGAATAATTGAAACCAACAATTTTGGTTTGAGACTGTAGCACGTGAGAGCTTGATACCATATCAACTTTTTGTTTTTTTATTACAATATGTGAGAGCTTTACACTGTTTATAGTTATAACTAATTGTTAAAACTATTTTCCAAATGACCTATTACCCCACTCAAATATCAATCTTATCCTATCTATGCAACCTTGACAATGGTCCTAGGTTATTGACTTGATCATTGGCCCTGGTGCCCGTCTTAGCATGTTGAACCAACCTCATGTAAATCATGACCACAGTGCACGTCTGGCTCGACTCTAAGTGCTAGTCTCAACCATAAGCATCATTTACGACTATCTTGATTTGACCAATAACAATGATCCATTTTTTTTAAACAATGCATTTTTTGCTTTCTCATTTTTTTAAACTTGACAAAATTTTAGAGAAAAGAAAAGCATGATAATTGTTAAACAAATGATTTTTTTTTTGTTTTAAAAATAAAACTAGGATGAGTCTATGGTGGAGAATGAAATTATTCTCCACTGGTGAGGAACAATTCAAAGGTTAATATTAGATCTTAGTGAGGCCTCGTGTAGTCTCTCTTGTATCAAATTATAGTCCAAAACATAATAAAAAATATATTTTGAAAATTTTCAAAATTCCCTTTCTCCCTTGTTGTTGCCATCCAAACACATGCCTCAACATGCTTAGCCCTCGTCGTCGCTCTCGGCCTCCAGCGAGCCCATCTCGTACTTTTACCCTCCGGTGATAAGAAAAATGAAGAAAAACACATATTCATCTGTGTATACACTCATAGTGTATTGAACTTTTAAATGTATTTCATTATTGTTGGGGGTGTGCTCAGCGTCCTCTGCGGAGGAGCATATCCTTGATGGTCGGCAAATATGCTCAGTAGAATTCACTAGGATGTGCGATATTGACCCCCAAGAGCTTGGCTAGCTTGACTGAGGTGCTCTATAGGGCCCCTGCTGGCTGCGACACAAGTATCGCCTCTTCGGGTAAGGCACGTGCTCGGGTCGGATTGCCAAAGCCTGCAAGTAGGCAGTCACTCATTACAAGAACCCAACAAATGGCCGCATTGTCGCCGTTCGATGCAAGCCAATCCACTGGGCGGGAACATTACACATATTGCTTACCTTCTGACAAGCCTAGATGTGACACACTAGTAATGGATAAAACCCACCTAACACCTAGTTCAAGTGACAACCTATAAATAGAGCGCATTTACTGCAACTTGAGGCCAATGTGCTCTTTCCCAACTAACCAGCTCCTATTCTCTGCTAAGTACCACCTGCCTTGAGCATCGAAGAGCCCTCATTTGGTACCATATTGGTGTCCCCTTTTAATACCTTTGAAATGTCCCTCTTGTTGTAGGCACGTCCAGCTAGGCCGAGCCAGGCAGGGAAGATCCGTCTGACTACCATACACAACCTCACATGGTGTTGATTCGTTGCTACTTACTAGTAAGCATCAACATTTTGACGCTAGAAGAAGGGCGCCGACGCCTTTACTCCAAACCATAAGCCATAACTCCTCTTTCAACCCAAGCATGGTGACAAGAGGCAATACCGAGGATGAGGGTGCCTGACAGAAGGGTTCGGGTGAAGCCCAAAATCAAAATCAAAACCTAAACAGACCACAAGGCCGCCTCTAGGCTACTAGATCTCGGTCCGAGGGTCAAGGTAGCGTGGCTAGGGCCGAGCAGATAGAAAACATGGTTGCCCAGGATCTAATACGAGAACTCACGAATATTGTTAAAGTACTAACACAACAACTTGCTCAGCAACAAGCAAAACATCAATCGGCTTTTGTCCTTTTTCCCTTAGCCTAAGCAGACCAGGCAGCAGGACGAAGGGCCAAAGACCATAATGAAACCGATTCTAAACACTTCAGGCAATCCACTCATAGGATCTCGGTGAACAACTAACTTGTCTGAAAAGGCTGACTTAGCCCTCAGGGATGCCGAGGACAGTCGCCCTAGGGCTCCTGTGCATCAATGTTTAATCAGCTTAGGTGCCAGGGTGAAGTCCAACAAGACAGACAACCTGGAAGCGACGACATGGTTGAGGGCAGAGCCCCGTACAAAGTCAAACTGCCTGAAGAAACCAACAATCATCAGTTCCAGGAACTACAACAGTAGATCGATCAGATTCGCAACAAGAGGTTCGGATTGGACAAGGGTAGCATGCCAGACCCACCGTTTACCGATGCCATCCTATAGGCCCCCATGCCTTCAAAATTTAAGGTTCCATATATGATGGCCTACAATGGGACAACCGACGTTGACGAGCACATGGAGTTGTACCGAGGTCATATGCTGCTTCAGAACACTAGTGATGCAGCCATGTGCAAAGCTCTTTCACTTACACTAACTGGCCTTACTCGGCAATGGTTCAAGAGGTTGGAGCCGAGCAACATTACCTCCTTTCACCAGTTATCTGATGCCTTCTCCTCTGCATTTTTTATGCCATTAAGCAAGGGGATGGAAGTGTCAAGGATTATATAAACCGGTTCACCCGAGCTACATTAGAAGTCAGGCATGTTGATGATGAGATCTTGAAACATGCCTTCACAGAGGGTCTTTAGATAGGAACCTGACCTGGTCACTCAGCTTTGAGCAGCCAAGCACTTTTTCACAAATGCTTAGCTATGCTTAGAGGTATGCTGATGCAGTTAAATATATGAAGAACCACCGAGAAGGCGAAGGAAGTAGTAGTGACAACAAGAAGGGGAAGAAATAAAAATTCCCACTGGAGCAACCCCGCGCTGAGCAGAGCAAAATGTAGAAGAAGGAAAAGCAAAAGATCAAGAAGACCAAGGTGCTGACTAGGAAGTTCTAGAGCTATACCCCCTAGTCGCTAGCATCGACAAAGTGTTGGCCTAGGTAAGTGGTAGAAATTTGTTGGTAGAACTGCCCAAGCTGAAGGGAAGCAAGGCCAAGAGGGATTAGAATAAGTACTGTAATTTTCATAAGGACGTAGGATACAACACTTGCAATTGCATTCAGCTCAATGACCAGATTGAAAGACTAGTCCAAGATGGACATTTATAGGAATTCATAGAGCAAGTTCTAAGTCTTGATTCTGCAGCCAAGAGGAGCGACAACCAGGGATGCTCAAACTCGACCACTCAACAAAAGTGGGAACGCCTTGAAATCCTTGAGTATTATTCACACAATCTTAAGTGGGCTTGTTATTGGGGACACCTTAAGTGGACGGCGAGCTTATATATAGGAGGCTTGGTTGTTCGAGAAAGGTGACCTCATGAATATGTCCAAACACATCAACAAGATCTGCCGACAAAAAGATGTCCTTATCACCTTCACCAAGGGGGGGGGGGGGGGCGGGGGGGCAGATAAACTTGTTCACCCATACAATGACGCCCTTGTATGTGAACTCCACATTGCCAATAATATTATCCGGCGAGTACTGATCGACAATAGCAGTTCGGCCGACATTCTTTTCCAGCAAGCCTATGATAGGTTAAAGATCAGTAACACCATCCTTGTTCCAATCCAAACACCGCTATACGGCTTCATTGGAGAGTGCGTCCGAGCAGTTGGAAAGGTCGGCCTGCCAGTCACCTTCGAAGAGGGGGCTGCTTGGGTACCCCATATCGTTGACTTCCTCATAATCAATAAACCCTCCCAATACAACATCATTATTGGACGACCAACTTTGAACGCCATGAAAGCTATGGTCTCCACTTACCACTTAGCAATGAAGTTCCCAATTGAGAATGGGGTTAGAGTCATCCGGTCACGATGGAAAGATTCTTGGGATTATTACGCAAATGCTGTCAAAGAAGCTTTGGCTTGGCAACTAAGCATCTTGGCAATCTACAAGGTTGACGAGATACCACTTCCCGCCAAGCCGAAGCCAAAGATGTTGTCTGACTTGGACCCTCGGCTCCCAGAAGAAAAGGTGAGAGCCACACTAGTGGAAGAGCTAGTGTCGTACAATTTGGACCCCAAATATCCCGACCGAGTGGTCCAACTTGATTCTCAACTAAGACTTGAGATCCAGGCCAACCTGGAGAAATTCCTTATGAAATATCAAGATGTATTTACGTGGTCTGATGAAGACATGCCCGGCATCGACCTAGGCGTTATCTGCCATTACCTCAATGTTCGGTCCAAGAATAAACTGGTCATCTAGAAACAAAGGGCCTTTAATCCAGAGAGGTAAGTTACTATAAACAAGAAGATGCAAAAGCTCCTGAAGGCCAGGTTTATCCGAGAGGTTACATATCTAGAATAGCTAGCGAACGTAGTCCTTGTCAAGAAAGCAAATGGGAAATGGTAGGTCTATATTGACTATACTGACCTCAACAAGGCTTGCCCCAATGACTACTTTCATTTTCTCATATAGACCAGCTCATGGATGCGATGACCAAGCACTCACTGTTGAGTTTTATGGACGCTTACTCCGGCTACAACTAGATCAAGATGGCCAAGGAAAATCAAATTAAGACTACCTTCACCATAGACCAAGGGTTGTTCTACTACGTGGTTATGCCCTTTGGGTTTAAGAATGCTAGAGCAACATATTAGTGCCTAGTGAACAAGATGTTTGCTCAGTTGATTAGTAAAACTATAAAAGTATATGTAGACAACATACTCGTCAAATCGATCCGATCAGCAGACCACATCTCTTATCTTCATGCAAGCTTTGACATTCTCTAAGAATATAGAATGAAACTCAACCTGGCCAAGTGTACATTTAGGGTTGGCTGAGGCAAGTTTCTTGGATTCATGGTGAACCAGAGAGAGATCGAGGTCAACTTGACTAAAGCCCAAGTTATAATCGACATTCATCCCCCTCACACAATCAAAAAGGTGTAGAAGCTGATCAGCATGGGGCAACCCTGTCAAGATTTGTTTCCCAATCTACCGACAAAGTGCCACCCATTTTTTAGGCACTCAAAGGGAGGTTTGAGTGGAGCAAGGAGTGTGAAGAAGTATTTTAAAACCTCAAGAGGTATCAAACCTCAAGAGGTTTGAGTGGAGCAAGGAGAAGTATTATATGCTTACCTAGCCGTGTCAAAAAAAGTCGTGAGCTCAATACTCATCTGAGAAGAAGATGGTATCCAAAAACCTGTCTACTACATCAATCGTGCATTCCAAGGTGCCGAAGAGAGGTACCATCCACTTGAAAAAATCGCCTTTGCCCTTGTTACTTCTGCTTGGAAGCTCTGGCCATACTTTCAAGGCCATACAGTTTGAGTCTCGACCAAGTACCCTTCGCGACAAGTCCTCCAAAGTCCAGAGATATCTAGATGGATGGCCAAGTGATCGGTCGAGCTCAGGCAATACGATATATATTTTGGTCCAAGGACAGCCATTAAGGCATAAGCCCTGGCTGATTTTATTGCTGAATATATTGATGCCGAGCAGAGCACTCCTTCCATTAAGAAGGCCCCTGTCGAAGACTAAGAAGTTCCCAGTAGCAGTGGAAGCAGCGACATTTTCAAGCCAGCGCCCGAAAGGAAGCATTTACATGGATGGATTGTATTGTGCCAAAGGGTTAGGCACTGGTCTGGTCCTCACCAACCCGAACAGTTATAAAGCAATTTATGCCCTTCACTTTGATTTCAAAGTGTCTAACAACCAGGCTGAGTATAAAGCATTGCTGGCCAGCCCTAGGATTGCGAGACCTTGGGGTGGACTGCAATTCATTCACAGCGATTCCATACTTGTCGTTCAGTAGGTTACCGGGGGATTCTAAGCCCAGACAGAGTCCATGACTGTCTATCTAAAAGAGGTTAAGATATTGCTAGGGCAGTTTAAAGCATATTCTTCTAATCAAATCCCAAGAACTGAAAACTGCGAGGCCTACACGCTTGCTTGGTTTGCCTCAAGACTAGGGGACAACAAACTAACATCAGCCCTTATCGAGAGATTAGCTGAGCCAAGCATCGCCAAAGAAGTGGCTAGTGTAGCGGAAGAGCAAGAAACCACTTGGATGGACCCAATCATCCGATACTGAGAACAAGCCCGTAGAATCTACAACAGCTCGGCCTGGTATTCGATGATCAGAGGAATACTTTACCGATGTGGCTACATGACCCCATGCTTAAGATACGTAGGGCCCGAAGAAGCTCAGTAGTTGATAAAGGAAATTCATGAAGGGTTGTGCTGTAACCACGCAAGGGGGCGTTCCCTAGCCCAAAAGTGCCTTCGTCAGGGTACTATTGGCTGACTATAGAGTAAGATTGTAAGAATTTGCGATAAAATGTCTTAAGTGTCAACAGTTTACTCGGGCGATCGAATACTATTCTGAGCCCCTTAGCTCAGTGACATCCACCTAGCTGTTTGCCAAATGGGCTATCGACTTGATTGGACCACTTCCCCAAGCCTAGTCATAGTTCAAATATTGCATCATGGCCATAAACTATCTCACTAAGTGGGTGGAGGTCGAGCCATATACTAGTATGACTAAGGCAAAGTACACCAACTTTATTTAGAAGAACATTATTTACTGGTTTGGAATTCTGCATACCATTGTAACTGACAATGCCAAGCAGTTTGAATCATTAAGTCTCTTTCGCCTATTCGAATAACTCGGGATCAAGAAGGTGTTCTCCTCACCCAGCTATCCTCAAAGCAACGGGCAAGTTAAAGCAGTCAATAAAATGATCAAGGACAACCTGAAGAAAAAACTAGAGGACCTCAAAGGCGCGTGGATAGATGAGTCCCCCCAAATAAGGGAGGCCACCCTAACTCCCATCTAAAGGATAGGGCGTCATCCCAATTAACCAGACTAGGGGCTGGTCAACACAATACCGACCACGAGTGGACTTGAAACACTAGCCTATTAGTCTGCCACCGTGCGGACGACCAGGCCAAAATTGTCCTGACACGACGATGACTCCAGGGAGCAAACCTCCCGAACATAATTAGACTTGTCGAAGTTCAATTGAACTTAAACAAGTCTAATGGGGCTACAGAGTACTACACAGCACCGTAGTTAACTTCACCCGATAAACTTTTAACTCAAGAGAAATAAAATTAAAAGTTTCATTATCGAGAAGCTTTTAACTTGGGAGAAATGAAATTAAAAGCTTCATTACCAAGAAGCTTTTAACTCAGGAAAAATGAAATTAGCGTTTCATTTTCGAGAAGCTTTCAACTTGGAAAATATGGAATTAATATTTCATATTCCAAAAAGGTTCATTTCCACTAAAATGAAATTAGTGTTAAATTTCTAAGAAGCTTTCAACTTGGAAAAAATGGAATTAAAATTTCGTATTCTAAAAAGTTTGTTTCTGCTAAAATGAAATTAAAAGATCGTTTCACGAGAAGCATCATACTTGGAAAATGAAATTGGAAATTGAGTTTTTGAGGAATTGGAAAATGAAAACAAAATTTCATTAAAAATAAAAATTTCAAATTGTCTTTAGGAGGTACAATTTAGTGGGCACTTCCCTAGCCTGGACATAAGAAAATTACAAAATATTTTTTTAGTTTAGGCCCCGCTTTCGGTGTTGTTATCCTCACCTTCCCCGTCTCGGCATCCAAATCAACCACCTCGTACTAGTTGGCCTGCTTCGGCTCTACTATTATGGACCAGTCTAGGGCAGCTGCCTCGGGATGCTTTTCCAGAAGGTGGTCTCGCAAGTCGGTCATCCCGAGGTAGTAGTTGTCTGCGTATTCAGCGAAAGGCTTGAATTCCTTAATTGCCTGAGCAAGGTGGTCGGGTAGCTCCTCCCTCAAGAAGAGGTTGTGCTCCTCTTGGCGGCCTGTAGATCGGCCCGTGCCTTTTTAACTCGAAAAGTTAAAAGACTAGTTGTGCTTGCACGCTGGAATGACGAGGAGCTAACTCCTATTTATAGTCGTAACTCAGGCACAAAACTAGGGCACGAAAATCAAAAAGGTGCCCTGATTATGCTCGTCAAGGGAACACTCAATCACATGTTGACATATGTCCAATCGAGCTGGCATCATGTCTTGTCATCTTCCAGCGCCCTGAGACACTGCCCAAGGGTTAGCCATAGCCGACCACACCCATTCAGGACAGTCCACCCAGCCGAGCACCAACTAGGTGCACTAGGGGCTACTATTGGGGGTGTGTTCGGTACCATCTGCTAAGGAGCATATCCTCTATGGTCGGCAAATATGCTTGCCAAAATTCACCGAGATGTATGATATTGACCCCTAATAGCTCGGCTAGCCTGACCGAGGTGCTCTACAGGGCCCATGTTGGCCGCGACGCAAGTATCGCCTCCTCGGGTAAGACACGTGCTTAGGTCGGATTGTTAGAGCCTGTAAGTAGGTAGTCACTCATCACAAGAAGTCAACAGATGACTGCATTGTCACCATTCGATGGAGACTAATCCACTGGCAGGAAACATGACACATGTCGCTTACCTTCTAACAGGCCTAGATGTGACCCACAGGTCATGAGTAAAACCCACCTAACACCTGGTTCAAGTGGTAGCCTATAAATAGAGCGCAATAACTACAACTCAAGGCCAACGTGCTCTTTCTCAACTAATCAACTCCTGTTCTCTGCCAAGTAACAATTGCCTTGAGCATTAGAGAGCCTTCGTTTGGAACCATATCGGTGTCCCCCCTTTAGTACCTCTAAAGCGTCCCTCTTGTTGTAGGTACATCAAGCTAGGCCGAGCCAGGTAGGGAAGAGCCATCTTGATTCATCACCACTTACTGGTAAGCATCAACATTTACGACGATTTTGTCTTGAAATTGATGAAAACGATGGAAGAAAAAGAACTAGGAAATTTCTTCAAGATTTTTTCATCAAATTAAAAAATCTCAATGTCAAATTATCTTCCAAGCTAAAAGTTTTTCCTTCCGACAATGCATCAAGGAAAAAAAAAGAAAAAAGGATTGGCTTGCCCTCCAAAATTAACATCTCAATGCAAATTAGATTTTTTCCTAACCTTGAAGTCTAGTTTCAACATCGTTTCCTTCAAATCGCTATTTCCTAACAACCAAATAAAATAAAATAAAATATAATAATAATAATAATAATAATAATAATAATAATAAATTACAGGTTTTGAACCAAAACATTAAAAGTAATAGAATGAATTGAAACCTACATTCTCAAAACCCCTTTAATCTATTGCTCCATAAAATAGATCTAATAATGTCAATCGTAATATACTAGACATCAAATTTGAAAAAATGATAAAACAAAAACATATTGATCAAGCGAATATTGCATAACCTTGCAATAATATACAAATTGATTTGCAAAATAAAAATTAATTTTACAATACAAAAAAACCAAATGCAAAAGCCTAGATCTCTTATGAAATCAACTTCTCGTTTTCATGAAGGGAGAGGCCAAGGACGCCAATGGGAGATGACTCCTTAAGATTGACAAAACCATCTAAATTTCGATACATCACCGATGAGAACACCGACCAAGATCTGAAGGTTAGGATTTTGATGAAGGACAAGGGCCCTATTGGGAAGAGATTGAAGTAGACAGTGGCGGCAAAGGGGAAGCCAATCATAGCTGTGAAGGAGCGTGAAGGCTGATGGCTATCTCATGGCAGCGGACCAAGGTCAGACCGTATTTGGCGAAGGCCAACGGTTGTGGGGGGAATGCTGACAGCGAGGTCAAACTAGATTTGGTGAAGGTCGATAGCTGTGGGGGGGCACAAAGGCTAGTTACGAGTGATGTGTATTTTTGCAAGTGCACATATTGACTCAAGTAGCACAACGATGAAAGAGAATCGTCCATGAGATTAATTTAGCAATTACTAAAATTATAATATTCTTAACTTTATTTAGACAAAATATATTAAGTTGTAACAATGAAAATAATTAAAATAAAAAAATAAAAAAAATTCAATCTCAATTAATGAATATTTATATAATATGGAACACTAGAGCATACAAGTTCACAAAGACAAATTTAGTTTGATTCCAGTTATTAACTAACATCTATGTGTTAGAAGAGAAACCCTATTTTATTTATTTATTCGTTCTCAAGATGATAATAAAAATATCTGTTGCACGTAAAATCATTATCACTCAATGTGAATTCCACCACCTTAAAGACTCGTTACGATTTATTGTCTCTCAATTGTTCACGTAAGTCAACTACCATTGCTTGATGTTGCATGCACCTTAGGTTAATTTTATTAGAAGCTATTCGTAAAAATCTCCTTATAGGGTTTCAATATAGGTCTTTAAATCAATATAAATATTGGCCAAATATTCAAACGTATTAATAATTGTAAAACTAACAACAAGCATGAATAATATACTCTTAGATAACTTTAATTTCTTTGAAAGAAAATAAATTGCAAATCAAACATTCATTGTCTTGGCTACACTTGTAGCCCTAATAAAATTAAATTAGTTCATAATTGAAAGCACAAAAATCATCTGCAACATAACATTCGTGTTCAATTTCAAGACTAAATTAAAAGATTGAGTGAAAAAAAAAAAGAACAAAGAAATCTTAAACATGGTTACTCTTGATCAGTCTTCAAACTCTTCTCAAGTGTGCTCTTTAAAAACTCTTAAAAATATGCTAATAATATCCCTTGAAAAACCCTAAGAATGCTTATTTATAGGCCGAGAGGCGTGGTGACAAAAAGCGGTAAGTTTTGGTGCGTTTCAAGTTTAAAATGAGTCATTGTGCATGAAATAGGGCGGCAACGCTATGTAATCTGCGTCTAAGCGCTAAACACCAAACTCCATAGCGCCTAAGCTCTATAGACCCAGCACCCAAGTGCTTGGTGTTTTGCTCATTTTTAACAAAACCATTCTTGAGCGCTGTAGTACCTCCAACAAAATGTACAAAAGCTCCTTTTATCACATCTATGTCGTTTCAAACCATCATTATATTAAATTTGAACTCTCCTACATAAAGAACACATATCAAATTTACAAAAACCCTTGAAAGCTAACGAAACATTAAGCTTGAACGATACCTAAGTTATGAGTAAAATCACTCAATAGCGAGGTCTCCTGACGACGACTTACCGAGGCAAGACGGAGGAAGATGAGGGGAGAGAGAGAATACATAGGTTGGTTTTTTGAAGAGAGAGATGAAGAGGGAAGAAAGGGGAAGAGGTTGATTTTCTTTTTTTTTTTTTTTGGAATAATGAAAAATACAATATGCAACCAAGTGTATTTTCAAACTTTTAGAATTACATTATATCACCCGTTGAATCAAAATCTTCAGTCCAAAAAACCGTTCTCTACACGTGGAGAATTTTGCTTCTATCCATAAAACTCTTTCGATTTTAATTAATAATCAAAATACCAAAGCCAAAAGGATCTTGCAAAAAGTCACGTTGAGACGAGACGACCACAATACTTTAAAATAAAAAATTATCAATGTGTCAGGAACATAAATTTTGGCACCCATATTGGATGACCCTCATCAAATCCCTACTCTCGATCTTCATCCATTTTAGCGCGTGACCGAAACGCGCCATTTAAAAACCCTGCTGTTGGATTCTTTCGACAACGAAGTACCAAGTCCCAAGGTACGATGTCAGTGTCTTTTTTATAAGTGAAGAATCACACTCAAGCCAAGACACAGAGCTCCTTTTTTTTTTTTTTTTTTTGTCGTCTTTCTTCAGTTTTTTCATTCCCAAGTATCTCTCATCACATTAAACACCCCCTTTGGCTTGGCTTTGACCACCATTCTTCATCCCCCACGCCCCAAAAAAAAAAGGAAAAAAAAAAAGAAAAAAACCCATTTCCTCTTCTGAAATTCCAAGCTCAATTTGTTCTTCGTCACCAAATTGCTCGCGAACAAGGAGAGGCTTCCCAGAGTCTCTCTGTTTTTTCTCGAGGCTTCGATTTCTGTAGTTGGGGCGATCCAGGTTCAACTTTTAAGCCCTCTTTTCTCACTTCTACATTTTTTTGTCGTTTTCAGTTCTTGCATGTTCTTTTTTAAGTGATCTTTTCCTTCCCGCATTGTCGTTTTAGGGTTCTTGCTTTTTTCTATTTCGAGTTTTTGCTTCAATTTATATCCTAACATTTTGTTTTATTTTATTTTTTGTTTTTACTTGGGTTTGCATGATGGGATTTTGTGATGTTGCTGTGTGATAAAGATTAAGACTTGGTTTAGTAATTGGAATTTATTCTTTTGCTGGTTTTGTAAAATATTTTTTCCCCTCTCTCTTTGTATGTGTTGGATTAATGCGAATTTTGTAGAATGAGGTCGGCTTTTATTGTAAGATAATGGCTGAATTCTGTTATAGAAAAAGCCACATTTTCTGGAGATCCTTTCATGGTTATGAAGTCCTTTTTTTTAAAATGAGTTTTTGTATGAAAAACGAATTTTGGTTTTGAATGAAGAGTTTTTTTGGGTATTAAGTTGGTAGTTCTTTGATGCTAAACAATGTATTGAATTAATGGAGATATAAATTGAAGTAGCACTATAAGGACGAGAAGTCCTCAGAGAGAATATAGAAGAAACCAGAAAATAACAAGACACACTAGTGAATTAAAACACTAAGGAGCTTGCTTCTATATTATATAGTCGATAATGTTTTCTTTTCAACATTTGCATTGTTTAACTTTTAAAGAGGCTTTTACTTCCCAAGTACATTTCATCCAATGGATTTATCTTTCAATTTTCAGGTAAAATGGGAAGTTCAGTGGCCACGTCGGAAGATTCACATGTAAGTGACACTGAAATGGAGGAGTCTGTAGAGGAAGCTTACAAAGAGCTAAAGAGTGGACGACATATTGTGAAACTTTGGGATGGGAGTTTTACTTGTCCATATTGCCAAGAGAAGAAAAAGCAAAATTATCTGTACAAGGACATACTTCAACATGCTTCTGGGGTGGGAAACAGTCCTTCCGACAAGAGGAGTGCAAAACAAAAGACCACTCACTTAGCTCTGGCCAAATTTTTGGAGAAAGATTTAGCAGGTGGAGCTGGTCCATCGACACCCACAAGCGAGAACAATGCCCAGGTTGTTAGTTGTGACAATGATGACAAGTTTGTGTGGCCTTGGATAGGGATTGCAGTTAACCTTCCCACTACACAGACAGAGGATGGACGATATGCAGGAGGAAGTGGATCCAAGTACAGGGATGAGCTGATAAGCAGAGGGTTTAATCCAACTCGAGTGCGCCCTCTCTGGAATTACCGAGGTCACTCGGGGACTGCCGTTATAGAATTCAACAAAGGCTGGCCTGGATTACATAATGCTCTTTCGTTTGAGCGGGCTTATGAGGCAGATCATCACGGGAAAAAGGATTGGTATGCCCAGAATGGCGAAAAATCAGGTATTTATGCTTGGGTTGCTCGTGCAGATGACTATGACTCGACCAATATAGTTGGAGAACACCTGAGGAAGATTGGAGATCTTAAAAGCATTTCTGAAATTATGGAGGAAGAAGCCAGGAAGCAGGATAGGCTTGTATCTAACCTCACAAACATGATTGAGGTAAAGAACAAACACTTGGAAGAGATGGCAGTGAAGTTTAAGGAAACCTCAAACTCCATTGACACTTTAATGGCAGAGAAAGATAGGCTCCATCAAACTTATAATGAAGGTATATCTTTGTTGGATTGTCTTCTGTACAAAATTGTAATGTGGCT
Source organism: Artocarpus heterophyllus (assembly GCA_025403435.1). Classification (NCBI taxonomy): domain Eukaryota; kingdom Viridiplantae; phylum Streptophyta; class Magnoliopsida; order Rosales; family Moraceae; genus Artocarpus; species Artocarpus heterophyllus. The sequence goes on from CM046338.1 coordinate 23,060,949, forward strand.
ATAATTTTGGTGCATCAAGTGTCTAGCCTTTTCAATTCCTGAAATGTATACTGGGACCGTCAGAATTGTAAAGTAGATTCAGTTTGCTCATTTTTCAGTTGTTATGCTTTCTAATTGTTTTGTAAGTTGTTGTCGTGTTTTGGTGACCTTAAGTTGATCCACGTTGCTATTTGTATGTGTAGAGATTAAAAAGATGCAATCAAGCGCACGAGATCACCTTCAGAGAATTTTTAATGACCACGAAAAACTTAAGTCTCAATTGGAATCTCAAAAAAAGGAGCTCGAGTTGCGTGGCACAGAGTTGGAGAAGCGTGAGGCTTATAATGACAGTGAAAGAAAAAAGCTCGCCGAGGAGCTTGAAAAGGTTTGGCATTTTGCATTTCATGGCACTTTGTACTTCAATTGATGTGAATATCTAGGACGTGTTTGAGATAATATCAATATCATGGATGTATAAACTCTTTAGGGGAAAGGAATTTAATGATATAAAATGCAAGGGTGTTACTGATTGACAAGTTGAAAAAATAATGCGGTCCAAATGTTTTTGAAATTTGCCAAAAGGGAATGGTGTAAACTAGAATTCACAAGTTTGCTTATGATTCTTTATCTCGTTTTGTATGTACTTGGTGGAGTTATTCACGTTTCATTTTGTCATAGGTTATTTATATGACGGACACATTAAAACAACCTCTGCTATGTCTAATGTCTATGTGATTTTTGGACATTTTAACGCTTAGGGAAGTTAAGTTAGTTATGATGAATTTGGACTAAATTACTGCAAAATTGGCCGTTCTTGTGTTTAGGAGGGTGCATATATTGAGTGGCTTGACATGTAAACTATTAAGTGGACGTTTAGGTTTCATATGATGTCTTTGGTTTCCCTAAAACCTGGTAAAGATTCAAACAATCTTTGTGGGTTTATTTACGGCAGTAGGTTGAGTTGCAAACTTGTATTTATGTTGAATGATGTTGGGATACACCTGATGATACTGATTTTGTTGTTCTTTCAGAATGCCATCAGAAATAGTTCTCTTGAAATGGCAGCTTTGGCACAAAAGAAGGCTGATGAAAAAGTGATGAAACTAGCAGAAGATCAGAAGGTTTTAAGTTGTTCTCAAGTATCCTATAATAACCGATTTATTTTCTTATGAATTCTAGAGAGATAAAACTAACATAAATGGCAATCAATTTCATCCAGAGGCAAAAGGAGGAGCTCCATAATAGAATATTCGAACTGGAAAAGAAACTAGATGCAAAGCAAGCACTTGAACTTGAGATTGAGGGGCTAAGAGGCTCGTTGAATGTTATGAAACACATGGGTGATGATGATCTAGAAGTTCTTCAAAAGGTGGAGGCAATACAGAAAGAGTTGAGAGAAAAGGAAGGAGAATATGAGGACGTAGAAGCTCTGTATCAAACTCTAATTACAAAGGAGCGTAGGTGCAATGATGAGCTGCAGGGTGCTCGAAAGGAATTGATCAGTGTAAGATTCGTTTTTACCCTCTTGTGAGATTATGTGTTAGAAGATCTTGGAATGTGCCCAAGAGGTCTGGTTTTGTTTTTTTTTGGTGGACATTTAAGGGCTAAAATGTGAACTAACCACAATTGACTTCATTGCAAACTCTAGTTAAGTTTAGGGACCAATTGCTTAAAATGTTCAAGGATGAACCCACAAAGTTAAAACTACTTAAAAAGTTTAAGAGACTGATTGGAGGAAACATAAGGTGAACTATGATCTTAACTAATTTTGGACTTGTAGGGCTTGAAAGACATGTCAAATCGTGCAATTGGTGTTAAACGAATGGGAGAACTTGATAGTAAGCCTTTCCTGGAATCAATGAAGAGAAAGTATAACGACGAAGAAGCAGAAGATCGAGCAATGGAGCTGTGCTCATTATGGGAGGAATATCTCAAGGACCCAGACTGGCATCCTTTCAAAAGAGCCATGGTTAATGGAAAACCTAAGGTTTGCTTTCTGTAATTATTTCTAGTTTGGGTCTTCTTGCTTTCTTCTTAGCGCTAGTTTGGTTCTGTTCTGAAACTTGTGTAGTGTAATTTTGCAGAATCTTTGTAAAATAACACCTTCTTCTTGTCAATGCAACAATCATGATACAAAACCAATGTTGACTTGTTTCACTGGCATAGACATTCTTTTACGTAAATACAAAAAAGTCTTGTACTATAGGAAAACTCCCACCTGGGTCTTAGAAGTATTTGCGTTGCTTCAGATGTAAATTTGCCTCGAAGCAAAAAGTTGAAAGATATTACAAAATTTCTTTGATAACCTCAGGAATGATGCTTGAGTTTTGACATTGATTCTTCACATGTTTAGAAAAGTATATTTTCCAAGTTGGCGTATTAATGATTTCTAATATCTATTAATGCTTATTTTCTTGGGTTAGGACTTCCTGTTTGCTCCTGGTTATTATACTATGATTTTAGTCTGATACGTTTTCCCAATGTCAATTTAATTTTTCAGGAAATTATAAATGATAAAGATGAAAAGTTGACGGGTTTGAAAAGGGAAATGGGTGCTGATGTTTACAACTCGGTGACAAGAGCTCTAATCGAGATAAATGAATACAACCCAAGTGGGAGGTATGTTACCTCGGAACTTTGGAACTACCAGGAAGGGAGAAGGGCTAGTCTGAAGGAGGGAGTTGAAATAATGCTTAACCATTGGAGAGCAAAGAAACGCCTGCTTGAAATGGATTGAAGGTTGGTTCTGGTTCTTGACGTGTTAGATGTCTACTTGAGAGTATTTTTCCAGTGCATGAATGAATCTATTTTCTCTTTCAGCAATTTAAGCTGATAAACTGGTACGTAAAACTTTGGTTGGTTAATAACTTTGCAGGACAACGAAGATTCAATCCCAGGAGCTCGGTACCATGCTAGGGTCAGTATCTCCATTCTTACACTTTTTTGCATTGTTGTTAAGCACCACTGGTGTCAGGCAGCAAAAGACACAAAGGTAGTGGCCTTGTGGTGCCACACCAATGGCTCCGACGAGCAATTATTACTCAGAGATAGAAAATGGATGAAACTAATTGGCAATTCTGCTCTTGGTAGTACAAGAAGCTTTGGCTCTCAATTATCCAGGGTAACAAAATCACAAACAAGCCAATGACTTGTGTGTGTGTGTGGTGTTGCAGAAAATAATTTGAGTGCCAAGATGGAATAATGATCTTGGAAGATGGAGTGGTCACCCATGTCGTTTTCGGATCGTGTGCTGTTATGTATAAGGCATCTACTCAAAGGTCTCTGCGTATCATTGGGTTTCATAATCCGTGAACTTGTGATGTGTGGTTCTAGAAAACTTGCTGGGAACAACTGCATTTGAGCTAACACTTCAGCATTCGTCGCGATATTGACGTTCAATGTGTAGGAACGAACGTGGTTGGAAAACTTGTTTGGCCATCTAATTTATGTAACATAGTTATAATTTTTTTTCCGCTTTCCTATCTCAAGTAGGGCCGGCAATTTGGGTCACGACATGATGACACGACACGAACCCGACACGAAAAATGCGGGTTAGGGTTGGAAAAATAGGCCTCAGGTTGGAATTGGGTCGAACCCATCTGACCCGCACAAAAAACGGGTTGGGTTCGGGTCAACCTGAATCAACACGAAATCAACCCGAAATAACCCGCAAAAAATATGTCAAAATAAGGTTGACCTGAAAATTAACCTGAAAATTGTTAATCAATTCGTGTAATCCAAATTAAACTCGTGTGACATTAATATAACCCATATAATCTGAAATTAATTTTAATGTGTTAAATTAATCTAACATTTGTTGTATATCTAACTTGACATGATTCTAACTTCTAGCATATTTGTTTTTGTTAAACTTATACAAAGTTTTGTTAACTTTTTTGATGGTTTTGTTTTGTTGGGTTATTGTTTATTTTATAAGCTTATTGTTAGGTCTATCATGTTGCAGGTCTATCGGGTTTAACGGGCCAGTGTGTCGCGTCAATACGAACATGTACAAAGTAGTATCTTGGTGGGTTGCACGGGTCGGGTCGGGTCAACCCGTCTACACATCAGGTCGTGTCCGGGTTGAGGTTTTTTTGACCCGTCGGGTCACGGGTCGGGTTCGGGTTGGCGTGTTGGCTGTTTATATAAGGGCTCAACCTGACCCGAACCCGACCCGTGGACCCGAATTGCCACCCTTAATCTCAAGCCTTGATAGTTTTTGTCGTTGCAAACCATGATGAGAAACGAGCCGACAAGATAAATTTAAGGCCCGTTTGGTTCGAGTATTTAAATGAAGATTTAAATTTTTGTGAAAGAAAATACTGTAGCAAAATGATTCGAACCGTAATTTGAGTGTCGAAACAAACGGGCCTTTAAGGTATCTATGTATGATACTATGATCATTTGATCATCTGCCTGGGGTGGTGGTGGTGTCTCCGTGCTGTGCTGTGCGGGTTTTGACGTCTTCTATAAGCATCTCCATCTTATATGAAATTTAACCACAAGGTCCAATATAATGTTTTCATCCTAAACAAATCAGCAATCACTAATATATCACCAAACAGACGGCAGTGGCATGTATTATCTGTCGGTAATTCTACATCTGACTCTATCACAAAGTAACCACAAGGTCCAATATAATGTTTTCATCCTAAACAAATCAGCAATCACTAATATATCACCAAACAGACGGCAGTGGCATGTATTATCTGTCGGCAATTCCACATCTGACTCTATCACAAAGCGGAGAAACTAGAGAAGAGATCCTAGTCAAAAGACACCACTTGAATTATAAGGCTGCTTGGTTTTCCATGCGCTTGAAAGCAAGATGAACTGCTGTTTAATAATTAATTAAGGATGGTAAACAAGGTCTCGAGGAAGGTGAAAATGAGGAGAATAGCGGCAGCAACCACAGAAGCAAGTGCCCATGGGTGTTGGAGATAATCATGCATGAGAACTGCTCGATATCTCGGCCATCTGCGTTGACAATATTTATTCACTTCTGCAACAAGATGGAAATAGTAAACTTCTTTGACAGAAGTGTCATTATAGAGTTGATTGAAGAATTCCGTAGCATCATCAATATTCAACCAGTTCTGAATGATTCCACTTTTGCAGAGTATTTCCATGTCGCCAGTAGTGTTGATGAGGTTGTCCAATAGTACGGCGTAAGAAGTAACTATAGGAGCACAATTTGGAAGGCACTGCTCCAAGCAGATGAGGTTTCGGAATAGAGATTCCGTGTCCTCGTGAATGACTAGCTGCGGAATCTCGAGGACACCATCTTCAAATTTGATATCTAAGATGGATGTTGATAACGTACCTGTGAGATTACACAATGCAAAATGGTGAAGAGAGAAGGAAAGAGAAAAGATAGAAAAATGTATCTAGCGTTTTTGATATTGCAAGAAAAGAAAAGAAAATGTATCTAGCGTTTTTGATATTGCAATTGCTCTAAAAAAAAAAAAAATACTATAATAAAGGGACATTTTCATTTTATTTCCCACATTTTAAGCTTATCTAAAAATATATTTTGTGAGTTTGATTGAAGGTACATTTATACTTTCAAATTCCAAATAAATGCTCAATTCTTATCTTTTCTTGGTCACTAATTAAACCTAACCAAAGAATGACCTAATGAACAACAAAGAAACAAATAAAAAAACAAAAAAAATTAAAATTAAATATGAAGGACACTTGAGCCTTTTTCATAGTCAAAATCAACCTTGATTTCGACCTAAAAAAGATGAGAATTTAGTATGAATTTAAAATATGAAGGCATAAATTTGATACAATCCAAAATATAAGGTTTGATTTTTTGACAGCTTCAAAATGCATGATATAAAAAATGAGAAGGAGACTAGTCTACCTTGACTAATAAAATAAATAAATAAATCTAATCAAATAATTGCTAGTAGTACCCTTCTTGAACTTGATTCCAGCCTCCCTCAGTCTTGTAGCTGAAGGCATGGATTGCCATTCCAAAGTTCTTTCACGTGTCATGCTGGACGATACCACCAATGAGTTCCTCATCAGATCAAGAACATGTTTGCCCTCATGTTCCCTAGAAAGATATGGTCGAAAATGAACTTCGTAACACAAACTCGAATACCCCCAACACTGGACCAATACACTTAGGGGAAGCGTCTGGGCGGGCTTCTTGGTAACGTCAAACAAAAGCTCAAGAACCAGCCAAGGAATTTGGTTCTCTAGCAACGCTATGTCATGACATAAAAATTGTCTCATGCAACTCATCATGAAAACAGGGTCATCGGCTTTTTGAAGATCCTTGCATGCATCCTTGCGGAACAGCTCAATGAGAAAGCAACCATCAAGTACCATAATTTTTATGAACTCATCCATGCTGATGTGATCGAAAGAATCGGCGTAACAATCACGAGCCTCTTGCTTAACTTCGCTAATGGCTCCGACAAGGGTCCTTAACATTGCCTTTGAATCTGGGAAACTAGAGATGAGATCGTGCAGATACCTCAATTTGATTTTTTGTGTGACTTTGAGATGTTCCTCCCCATAATGGTAGGGCCCTATGGAAAATGCATTGGGTGCATAAGCGCTTGGATTGTGCCTGGACAATATTTTCGGGACTTTGAAGATGCAGCATCGAGGTGACATGGTCAAGTTAGCAGAGTTCATCATGTTCTCTAAATCATTTGCCAGTGCATCGAATTCATTTGTAGTACTATGGTCTCCTCCATGCTGTGCCATTGTGCTGATTATGATATTCTCTAAGTAATCAAGAAAACATAGATAAGCCAAAAAGAATATATATTTTTTTTATGGCAAGCAAACAGATTCCTAAAAGTTTGGAGCATATTTATGTAGTCACAATTTTTAGCAACAAAGCACCGTCTTCAAATAAATGAAAAACCCAATACAGGAAAAGAGTTGCTAGATATGCTCTAATTTCATTCATCCAAGTGCTTGTTATCCTTGAGAGCATCCTTGTAATGAGAAAATAATATTGTGTAAAACCAAAAAAAGGTGCGGTACGGAAAAAAGAAAAAGAAAAAAAACAGTTGGTACCGTGTTTTGGCTGGTTTAACTGGCAAATAGTTATGTATACACGGGTATTTTCCCTCTTTTTATGCAGTAATAGGCCAAATAATAAGCACAGAAAAGTAGGAATGAATTCCGGTTATAGGTATAGGCTAGTGATAAATCTGCACTCATATTTTCAATATCGAAGTTCAATGGAGTAAAAAAATATAAGTAAGAACGTATTGGCTCAAAAAATGTAGGAATGTAAAAAGAGTAACTAGAAACGCCAGAAGACATGAGAATTCTTGCTACCAAAACTTCTCTTCAATGCAGGGTGTCTTGACAACTTCAGTACTCCAATTTACCAGTTCCCGCAGTTAGCTAGCAGTGGCAAAAAGATTTACCTTTCCAACTTCGGATTAAAGAGACAAGAAGAAGAAGAAGAAAGAACGAAGATGAAGATCTAAATGAATTATGCACAAAAAGAATTTTGCAACAGAGTATTTTTTATTTACTTTTTGTGTGTGTAGACTGCCCCTGGCCAGGCACAAGGAGGAGCAAGAACTTTGGTTGAGATCGGGAAAGGAGGTCCAGAGACAGCAACGCATTAATTAAAGAATAAGGTTCTATCATCTATCCCCTTCTTTTTCTTTTTTGGTGGAAATTGGAATCTTTAAAAGGAATGTAAGGTAGATATTTTATTTGGCCATGTAGCATGTTGAAGCAGAGGACATAATTCATAGGGTATTTATGATATTGATCTTTAACATAGACTACATGACATTTATTTTAAGAGTTGAAATAAAATATAATAATAACATATTGTTATGTAGTAATTAATACAATAATTTTGTTTCTTGTTTATAAATATTCAAAATTTTTGTTATATTTCATTGTAATTAATAAAATTATACTAAACACGTCTAATTCAACCTTTTTTAAAAGTAGAAATTGCAGTAAGGAATATTTATTTGAATTTTTTGAAATAAATAATATGTTTTAAAATATTTTAAGTAAAGAACATGTTTTTTCGAAGTAAATAAATTATTTACCTAATAAAAACACTATTTAATTCAAATATGAGAAAATAATATAAAATTACAAATGACAACCTAAAGAAAAGACATTCCTCTTAAAAGAACAACAAAAAAAAATTAAAAATACAGAATAACAACAAAAGCACGAAACACAAAAGAAAGGACAATAATGCCACAACAAAACAATTAGGGTGTTTGGATTACCATTTCAAACTGCCAATTTAAACTTAAAATAATCTCATTACATGAGAGAAAATATTGTAAAAAAAAGCTTAAAATTAGAAATTTTTCTGTTAATTCCAACCTAATATTACTCTCTAAAGAAATCACTGAAAGCTCAAGAAACAGAAATCTGATTTGTGAACAAAAAATATCCAAGACAGAGAATCTTGTTTCCATCTCTATTTACTGCATGTGGATATTACAGGGTGAATGACCTAGTTTCATAAGATTAGTCCCTCTTATAATCTCGAACAACTCACGACTAATGACCTGTTACAACTAATCAAACTTTGCCACATAACACACACTGACACATCAGCCTTAATACAATTACAGATGCTGACTTGGCAAAGTAATACTACTCAATACAATGAATAAAGAACTAACTAAACTTAACAATCTCCACCTTGGTTCTTAGATTCAAGTGACTGTAACACCCGTGAGTCGCCTTCAACCACATGTAATAAACTCGAACAATGATATAACTTAGCAGATGGAAGTGCCTTTGTAAGTATATCAGCTGGATTGTCTTCTGTTGATGTCTTCACAATCTCCACTTCCCCCCTTGCTACAACATCCTTTATAACATGGAATTTCACATCACTGTGTTTGGTTCTTTCATGATGAACCTGATTTTTGGTCAGACAAATTGCCCTTTGATTATCACAGAACACTAGTGCCTTATCAATCTTTTCTGAACAAGTAGTTTAGACATTAGCCCTTTTAGCTAGAGGGCTTCTTTGATGGCCTCGATTGCTACAATAAATTCCACTTTAGTAGTTGACAAGGCAACTATAGATTGCAAATTTGCCTTCCAGTTCACAGTATTCCCATACACCTTAAAACATACCCAGTTAATGACCTTCATGTATCTATGTTCCCTACGTAATCAGAGTCAACATATCCATAAATTATATCAGCTTTAGCAGCTGATGTGTCATACATCAATCCGATAGCACATGTACCTTGTAGGTACCTGAGGACCCACTTAGTAGCCTCCCCATGAACTTTCCCTAGATTGGTCATAAATCTGCTAATGACACTCAAAGCATAGGCTAAATTAGGCCTGCTACATACCATGACATACATTATGCAGCCAACAGCATTTTGATATGGTATACATTCCATATAATGCTTCTCATCCAAACTAGTCGGTGCTTGATTCACGCTCAACTTGAAATGCTGTGCCAGAGGAGTGACTACGGCTTTAGCACCATTCATCTTGATACGATCAAGAACTCTCTTAACATAGGTCTCTTGTGAGAGAAACAGTTTCCCAATTCTCCTTTCTCTAATAATTTCCATTCCCAAGATCCTTTTGGCTGGCTTGAGATCTTTCATCTCGAATTCAGCTTGTAGCAACTTCTTGACATTCTAGACCTCATCTCTGCTTGAACTTGTTATAAGCATATCACCAAAATATAGCAAGAGGTAGACAGGTATGGTCAGTCCATGACTCCTAACATAGACACATGAGTCATATTTACTTCTAGAGAAACTAATACTAAGCATATAATCATCAAATCTTTTATACCACATTCTAGGTGATTGTTTCAACCTGTATAAAGATCTCTTGAGTAGACAAACTTGGTTTTTTGTTCCTGGTTCAATAAAACCTTCTGGTTGCTCTGTATAAATTGTCTCCTCTAATTCTCTATGGAGGAAGACTGTTTTTACATGTATTTGCTCTAGTTCCATATCTTGATATGTTACCATAGCCAGTAAAACTCTAATTGACGTATGTCTCACCACAAGAGAAAACACTTCTATGTAATCTATCCCCTCTTCTTGTGTAAACCCACAAGCCACAAGCCGAGCCTTATACCTAGGCTTTTCAACACCAAGAATGCCCTTCTTTCTTTTAAAGATCCATTTACAGCTAACAACTTTTTGATCCTGTGGGTTATTTATCAGACACCAAGTCCCATTCCTCTTAAGGGCAGACATCTCTTCCTCCGTGGCTTCCTGCCATTTCAATTTGTCTTCTCTCTTCATAGCTTCTTGGTATGATCTGGGTTCATCCACTTTAGATTCCATGTCAGCCATAAATGCATAAAAGATAAGATCAGCGTGCCCAAAACATTACGGGGCTTTATGTGTAAAGCCCCCTTACGGACGTCACAGATGTCGTTATATTCATTCATTACATACTTATTTTTAAGGTGAACTTTAAATACAAAACTTATTTGAACTTTAATTGTAAACGTAGTTAAGAAATCGTAACCAGGATCCATACATACATTTTTTTTATATATACATTCAATAAACAACTTGATCTAAAGTAATAACTAGTTTAATCATAAACATTCTTTAATAAAGAAAATATACCAAATAGTAAATTCATAACTTATTGAAACTTCACATCATTTAAAAATCTATTTGCTCTCATAGTTCGACAGGCCGAACTGGAGACTTTGGCAGGTCGAACATGGTCGGCAAGCCAGAGATTATCTACCGACAGGCCGACAGAGGCTCTACAAAACAGGGTTTTTAAAACTTTCAGAGTTTGATAGGCCGATAAGTGGGATCGGTAGGCCGAACATTCTTACATCGGCATGCCGAACAACGATGGTTGGCAGGCCGACCGAGTCAAAAGTTTACTTTAAAGATAATTTTCAATACTATATTACGCGGAAGACCATAAACTTGAAAAGATTAAGTTGTCAAAACATAGTTCGTGAATTCTTTAAAACAAAACTTATCAAATAATCATATCCAGTTTATAAAACATAACTTAAATCATTAAAAACTTTCTTCTTGACGTTCTTCCGTTTGCAATTCATCGTTCTTTATGCTCACATGCCTTCCCATGCCCTCCGTCTAATCCATGACTTTCTTACCCTTATCTACAACATGATATAAACTTGTATAAGCTAAAGCTTCGTAAGTACATATATTTCTCATAATTAAAAAAAAAAAAAACATTTCATAAACATCATCATCATCATCATAATAGTGCACTAGGCACATTTTCATAGGAACACATCTTTCATTACTTTGACCATATTAAAACTTAATTCATTTTATCTTAAAGGCCCAAGTGTTACACCATATTCATCATTGTAGGTGCATCGTCATGAGAGTAGAAGGGTAGCTAATCCTAAACCAAACATGACATCATAACTTATCATAACATAACATTGGTGTGCAACACTTACTTAGGTGATACATATATACATATATAAACTTTCATACTTTTGAAATACGTCATCATCATACATGCATAACTTTTGAACATCAAATCTTTCATGAGAAATCTTTAAATGAAACCATCACAAAATCCATCATGGAATAAATATCATTATGCACATAATTTCAAACCTTACAAAACATATCATATTGTAGGTGGGAATGTACTTACTTGTATAGCTTACTTAACCTTAACTTAGTGGACTTAGTAGGTGACAACGTTGCGGTCTTGATGTACTCGCTTCATCATGTGTTCATGTCATACATTTATAAAAATAGTAATTAACATTTACTTTCATAAAACTATAAAATCATCATCACATAATAACTTCTATTTGCATATTCCATCACATAACCTTTCCTTTCATGAAATTATAAACTTTAACCATTTCATCAATATTAAAGCATTACCATCACCCAATATCACAAAACACTTCACTAACCTACATGGATTCAAGACTTAAAAACTCAACATCCACACATACTTTAGGCACCACACTTGACAGGGGTAAAGTTAATACATAAATATATTACCATGATTTTTCTTTAGTCATAAAAATTACATTAAGTTTCTAAAAAAAAAACAAGTCATACATAACAAACATGAATTATGCCATTAACTTACACAGTGAATCACATAAATTCATCATTTTCAAACAATTACAATACATATATTTTAACTTTAAAATTCATACTAACTACTTACTAACATATATTACAATATCATAAAATTATTTCATCATTAATAAAATCATTTAAACATACAAAACATCACATAATACAAAAGTCCAATAATAACACTGTTAAAGCAGTTTCTTAACCTAATCTCAATAAAAATTTCGTAACACATAAAATACTCATCAAATAATCACCAAAATTTCTAGTGCATAACTTAACATATACATGAACATTCTATCCAAATTTTGTAGCAAATTACCTCTTGAACACAAATCACATTTTCGTGCATCATAACCAAACAGTAATATTTTACTGTGAGTGGTAGAGGATAGAAAATTCATAACTTAATTTAGAAAAATCAAAATGACTTGAAACTTGGAGGAACATTGCATAACACAAACATGGATAACATATTAAAAATTCAGAGTAAACAAAATTTGTAGAGAAAGATATGGCGGTCGCATATCAAGAAGGATTTCATTTCAAAATTAAACCAAAAACAAACCCTTACCTCAAAATGATTCTTCTCGAATTCCTTCGAATTCAACCAACGAAATTTCAATTTTTCTTTCAAATAATTAGCAGGGAAAAATTGAAAAGAAGGCAAGAAGAAAGCGTGAAGAAAAAGAGAGAAAGAGAAAAGAAACGTCTCAGAAGATTAGAGAGAGAGAGATAATTAACGTAATTGAGGATAACATAAAAATGAATTCAATACTCTCTATTAAGTCTGGAATTTCCTGACTAAAGTTGAGGCAAATTCACTTGTAAATGGAGTGAAAATTGGAGAAAGTCAAATCATTTAGATAAACTTACCATACTTCACCATTTTAAAATGGGAAACCATATCAATCAACTTAAATCAATGCAAAGTCAATGGTTTTATTTCCTTAAATGAGGAAATTAATCCATAATTATATCAATTAATCACATTAAACCACCCAATCATCGTAATTATCTCAATCACAAATTTGAAGAGATTTTTGCTGACTGTTCATCAACTGTCATCGGCCTGCTGATTCCATGAGGTTCGGCCTGCCGATTAATATCATCGGCCTGTCGATACTTGAAAGTCTTTTCGTCCTACTAAACTTGAAAGTCTAGCCTGCCGAACTGTCCTTAAAATATAATACATCCTAGCATTCAAGTCATCATTGCATTATAAATAAACATACACTGTAACTAACATGAACACTTGAGCACATCAATTCCACGCGATCGTCACCTGTCATAAAACTTAAAATAAATGGTTAGTGACAATAATATCATAAATAAAAATGGATAACACTTAACGTCATTACTATCATTACATAATTCCGTTACATGAAACAGGCGGGTGTTACATTATGAGTCCTTTTTATGCGATCCCTCGCCAAATTATAGCCTTGGTTGACTCCAGCATCATGAGTCTTTTCTGGTGGTTGTTTAGCTTGAACCTTGACATCATTTTGAGCATCTATAGCAATTGGCTCCACCTCAAGCTCAAGTGTCCCCTGTTAGGTAGTGGACATATCTTTCTTTTCTAGTTTCTTTGTTAAATTAGCCATCTGATGTTTATTAAAGACAACATCATGGTTGATTATATGCTTTGTGTGTCCGAGCTCTAGACACCACAACTTGTACCCTTTACTCTTTCTGGATATCCAATAAACATACATTTAAGTGCTCGTGGTTCTAACTTACCTTGCTTAATATGAGCATATGCAATGCATCCAAAGTTTTGATAATCAGCTAGCCTTCCACTCCACAGCTCTTGACGAGTCTTGAAACCAATAGTTGAGGAGGGACATCTGTTTATCAAGTAAGCAGCAGTACTTACTGCTACTGCCCAAAAACGCTTAGGTAGCCCTACATCGTCCAACATCCACCTTACCCTCTCCAAAATGGTCCGGTTAAAACGCTCAGCTAGGCCATTTTATTCAAGGTTTTTCTTACTATAAAATGCCATGACGTGCCTATTTGTTTGTAGAGTTGCGTGAACTCATCTGCACAATATTCTAGCCCATTGTCCACCTTGAGTTTCTTCACCTTTCTTCCAATCTGAGTCTCTACCATAGTTTTCCAGTCTTTGAACGTTTGAAGGGCCTCACTCTTTTACTTCAAAAAATATATCTAGAGTTTTCTTAAGTAAATGTCAACAATGGACATGAAATACCTAACTCCACCATGAGAAGCAACTCATGAAGCATCCCAAAGATCTGAATGCACATAATCCAAGACACCACAAGTCCTATGTTTTGATGCTACAAATTTCAGTCTTTTAACTTTACCTAAGACACAATGTTCACAAAAATCCAAGGTGTACACCTTGTCTCCACATAGCAAACCTTGCTTGTGTAATTCCTCAAGGCCTTTCTGACTCACATGGCCTAACCTTATGTGCCACAGTTGTGTCTTGTTTATTGAACTAATTGTAGCATTGGCAGAGCCACTGATTACCGTCCTCCCCTTCAGGATATATAGCCCTTTATCACAAATTCCTTTCATCACTATTAGTGATCCTTTATAGATCCTTAAGATTCTAAACTCACATTTGTATCCATAACCAGATTTGTCTAGTACTCCAAGAGAAATCAGGTTTCTCTTTAATTTAGGAACATACCTGACTTCTTGAAGTAATCTTTCAATGCTATCATGCATTCTGATTCGAACAGAACCCATTCCTGTCACCTTGCGTGCCTTATTGTTCCCAAGGAGAACCGTTCCTCCATCTTTTTCTTCAAGAGTTTCAAACCAACCCTTGTTGGGACACATATGGAAGAAACACCCGGAATCTAAAATCCAGTCCTTGCTTGAATTTGCATCAGTGACAGCTAGGATCTCAGCACTTTCATATCCATCTTGAGCCATTGCAGTGTCTCCAGATTCCTTTCCTTTTTCTAGTGGTTTCTTTTTCTTCTTTGGACAATTCTTTTTGAAATGTCCCTTTTTAAGGCATACAAAGCATTTCTTCTTTGGCTTCAACCTGGATCTTGAAGGATTCTTGCTATTTGACTCCCGTTTCTTTGATCTTCCCTGAACCATTAAACTATCCCCTATGTTCTCTTCCTTTGAATCTCCATTTTTTTTGGAGTTCTTTAGAGTTCAAGGTAGATTTTACCTCTTTAAGGGACAATGTTGTTTTATCGTAGAGCATCGTATCAACAAAGTCCTCGTACCATTTGGGCAGAGAACTCAAGGGGATAATTGCATAATCTTCATAGTCAATTTTGGGCCCAATACCCTTGAGATCCATTGCTATACCCTATTGAAGTCATCCATGTGTTTCTTGAGAACCTTTCTTTCATCCATCTGAAGTGTATACAATCTTTTCTTTAGATACAAACGGTTGGCCATGGAATTTTGCATATACAGAGATTCCAATTTACTCCAAACTTCAATGACTAATTTCTCCTCTGACACTTCTCGAAGAACCTCATCCCTTAGAATAAGAAGAACAGCACTGTGTGCCCTCTTAGCAACGTCTCCACGAAGTTACTCTTCAACCTTCGCTAAAGTTTCTTCTGATGATGCTACGTCCAGGCTCTGATGAATGAGAAGAGCCTTCATTCTCAGTCGCCATAAACTGAAGTCGCTTTGCCTAGTAAATTTTCAATCTATAATCTTGTTGTTGCCATCTCCGCCCTAGATTGTTTGGCTCTGATTCCACTTGTTAATTCCAACACAATATTACTCTATAAAGAAATCACTCAAAGCTTAAGAAACAGACATCTGATTTGTGAACAAAAAAATTCAAGACATAGAATCTTGTTTCCATCTATATTTACTGAATGTGGATATTACAGAATGAATGACCTGGTTTCATAAGACTAGCCCCTTCAATAATCTCTAACAACTCACGACTAATGACCTGTTACAACTAATCATACTTTGCCACATAACACACACTGGACACATCAAAGAACCAACTAAACTTAACATTTTTTCAATTTGAACTAATAAAATAAACACCACTAATTTGTATCAGACTACCTTTCTATTTGGAAAATGTCTTTTCAATCTAGTTGGACAGTAGCCTGGCCCCCTCACAGAAGGTGGGCACCACCACATGAGATCCACATGGCAGGCCCTTGCCCTGTCGAAATAAATAGAAGCACTCTTCTGTTTGGTTGTTTGCAATTGGATCTCTAACTTGTTGTTAACAAAGTGAATAACAACATGAGTCCCACGTGGTGTTTGCAATAGAAGTTTTGGTATATTGAAAACAAAAAAAAAAAAGGGATCTAAATGGTATTATGGCTTTAATTGATTTTTTATTACTTTTAATTATCAATAAAGACTATTTTTATTATATTTTTTTTGTGGTTACTTTTATACATAGATTATCAAAATAGCCTTAATTTTAAAATTATTTTTTAATTTTTGCTAAAATTCTAACAAAAGGGTTATTTTTGTTAACTGCTCATACATCAGGGGAAACAAATATTACCTTTTAAAATTTATAAGATAAAGTGTTACAAGGCCTATAGTTCATGAGAAATTTTTATAATTAAATCTAGAGTTTAGTGTCTTTTTTCACTTTTGAGAAGCCACGGAACACATCATATTATTTCGTGTACTATAGGCTCCATGAAAAACTGATGGGCATCTAAGTTGCCATGGGTTTACTTTATCCTGAGGCTTGAGAATTAGAGAAAAACAAATCTGTATTAGAATGATTGTTATTTTTCGTTTGATTATCATCTTATTGCCCGCATTGTTTTGTCTCCTTTTTGTCTTCATTCATCTTGTTTCGTTGTTTGAAGTGTTGTCGTTTGTTATTTTCATTTTTTTTTTTTCACTTTGATGTCAAAACTTGGAGATCCATCAGAAGAAGACAAGTAGTTTGACACAATATTATTCTTTTGTTCTTTGATTTTCGGAATTGAGCTACGAGATAAATATTGATTTGAATTTATTGATTCCATTCATTTTGTTGTCTTTAATTTTCTGTTGTCGTTTCGGTTAGTTTGACGACTTTCTTTTTTGTCGTTTGCTTAAGGTCATCGTCGTTTTGCATTGTTGCCCTTTCGTTTTAGTCGTCGTTTTGGCATTATAATTAGTCGGTCATGTTATTTTGTTGTTTACGTTTTAAAATGAATGTCGTTTTTAAGTTATTGACATTTTCATTTTATGTCGTTTTAATTGTTATCGTGGATTTTATTATTTTGTTATTTTTCATTTTGTTGTCATCGTGAAAAGTGATTGTCGGTCCTCATTACGTTGTTGTTGCGAGTTAGATTTGTTTTTCAGCTTCAATTCTCATGTTGTCGTTTTTTTGTCCGTCCTTGTTATTTCAATGTATTGTCATTTTCCTTGTTATCTTTATTTAATTTTAGGATTAATTATAAAAATCTCCTTGAATTATATTCTCTGTAATACTTTACTTTTAAAATTTTAAAACATAACATTCATTTATCCTAAATTCTGTTAGAATTTTAATGAAAAAGTAGCCAATAATTTTAAAATTAGGTGTATTTTAGCAATCTTATTGATAAAATAACATTATCAATAATAAAAACAAAATAGTCTTTATTAAAACTATAATAAAAATAGTTTTTATTGATGATTAAAAGCAAAAAAAAAAAATCAATTAAGAACCTAACATTAGCTAGATCCTTCTTTTTCTTTGATATACAAAAATTTTCTTTAAAATTTCATTAATTTTTTCAATCTAAAGAAATACTTTGAAGTTTTAAAGTTATAAATACCAAAACTTAATAAATATGAAAGAAATTTTATTAATACTATCAAAGTTTTTCTCTTTGAAAAATTTGTGTTAGATTATTTTGTTATATATTCATATTTGTATTATATTCTTTTCCATTTCACTAGTATCTATAACTTTTAAAATTTCAATATATTTTTTGAGTGTGAACAAAACTAATAACTTTTTAAAAAAATTTTGGTATATTAAAAAAAAAGATTTAATGGAATCATGGCTTTCATTTTTTTTTGTTTTTAACCATTAATAAAATTTATTTTTATTATAATTTTAATTTTGTGGTTATTTTTATAAGTAGCATTACCAAAATATCTTTGATTTTAAAATTATTTGTCAATTTGCTATTAAAATTCTTACAGAAGGACTATTTTTGTTAATAGTTCATACTTTAGGGAGAATAAATGTTACATTTTGAAATTTTGAAATTCAAGAGACAAAGTATTACAAAGGGCTATAATTTTGAGGAAATTTTTGTAATTAATCCACAAGGTTAATATTACCTTTTACTCAATTCTTTTTTTATTGTTACCTTTTTGTTTTCTTCCTTCAATTTAAGGGTTAATTGCATAATTGTATTTTTTAATTTTAATTATTTTTACTTTGTCTCTTTACTATTAAAAGGTATAAAAATGTCATTTAAATTTTAAAAATATATTTTAATTCAGGCTCATGTATTTTTTTAAGACATCCCCCATAATTTGTGAATTAAAATTAAAAAAAATGACATAATTACGGTTAAATAATCTTATATAAACTATTTAATTACCTTTAAATAATCTATGTAAACTATTTTATAAATTATCTTGTGTTCATAAAATAATTGATGCACCGTGCAGCGTGCAGTATAGTTCATTTAGATCTGCAACTTCATTCATTATTTCTTTCTTCTTCTTCTCCTCATCCTTAATCCTAGTTGGAAAAGCTAACTTCGTACTGTGTTGAAGAATTTTAGTGGTAAGAATTCTTACGTCGATTGGGTTTCTAGTTACTCAATATTTTACTAATTATATTCCTACTTTTCTTAAGCCAATACATTGGTACCCTTTTTCCTAACTCCTGATGGGATTCGAACTTGCACCTCAATATTGAAAAAATGAGTGTAGATTTATGCCTGCAACCACAATATGATGCATTTGGTCTCATTTTTTAGTGCTACATTTTGTTGCTTGTTATTTTTTGGTCTATTACCACATGAAAAGAGGGTATAATACTCGTGTATGTATTTATTTGGCGTTGATCAAAGTCAAAACACGATATCAAAGTGTTTTTATTTTGTTTTGGTTTTTGGTTTTTGGTTTTTTTGTGCGTGCGCACGGTTTTTGGTTTAGCCTTTACCTTTATTGTTATTATTAATTTATTTTTGCTGAATAGGTTTAGCCTTTGCTTGAATGTGCACATTCATGTCGATATTTTTGAAGATTGTCAACGCATATTAAATTTGGTTGTAATCACATGAATTTGATTTTTTTTGTGGCTAATTTAATTTTTCTCTATTCTTAGACAAAATTATCATATAAGCAACACAATGACAGAGGCCGGTGGAGATCATATTATTAGTGGCAAATGAATTAGAGAACATGGTGAAGAGCTTATGCACCCAATGCATTTTCCATAGGGCCCTTCCATTATGGCAAGAAACATTTAAAAGCCACACAAAAAATCAAATTGAGGTATTTGCACGATCTCGTCTCCGGTTTTCCAGGTACAAAACCGAAGGCAATCTTAAGGACTCTCATCGGAGCGATTAACGAGGTTCAGCAAGAGGCTTGTGATTGCTGTGCCGAACCTTCATGATGACCCTATTTTCATGATGAGTTGCATGCTCCAATTGTACATATCATGACCTGATATTGCTAGAGAACCAAATTCCTTGGCCGGTTCTGGAGTTTTTGTTTGACAAAACCAGAAAGCCCGATGACCCGACCTGTCCCCTAATTATATTGGTTCTACATTGGGGCTTTTCGAGTTTGCCTTCGGACATTGACCCAGTTACTAAACAATTGCTTTCTAGGGAACATGAAAGCAAGCTTATTCTTGATATGTTGAGGAACCCAATGGTGTTATTTTTTGGTATAAGAGGAAGAGTGCAGACTTGTAGTTTGCGTTTAGACGTTGACCCAGTTATTAAACAATTGCTCTCTGTGATAGATGAGAGCAAGCATCTTCTTGATATGTTGAGGAACTCAATGGTGACGCAAAAAAGAATTTTGTCCATGCCTTCAGCTACAAGATTGAGGGAGGCTGGAATCCATTTCAAGAAGGGTACTACTAGTAATAATTAGATTTATTTGTTTCTTTTGTAGAATAGTCTTTTTTCTTTCATTTATATACGCTTTATTTTCAAGTTATCGAAAAATTATGCACCTTATATTTTATATTGTATCAACTTTATATCTTGACATTTCAAATTGATGCTAAATCCTTACCTTTCTTCTTATTTATTCTCGCTTTACTATTTTGCATTGGGTGATCTCACAGGTACCTCATCAACATCCATCTAGGATATCAAATTTCAAGATAGTGTCGTCGAAATTCCAGGACGATTCATTCATGAGACCACAGAATCTCTATTTCGAAACCTCATCTGCTTGGAGCAGTGTCTTCCAAATTGTGCTCCTATGGTTACTTCTTATGCCATACTCTTGGACAACCTCATTAACACTACGTGCGACATGGAAATACTTTGCAAAAGCGGGATCATCGACAACTGGTTGAACCTGAATGTTGCGACGGAATTCTTCAATCAACTTTACGATGACACTTTTGTCAAAAATTTTACTGTACTGATCTTGTTGCTGAAGTAAATGAATATTGTGAGCGCAGTTGGCCAAGATATCGAACAGTTCTCATGCATGATTATTTTGAACAGGCACTTGTTTCGGTCCTTGCTGCGGCTGTCCTCCTGGTTCTTCCTTCCAACAGACCTTGTTATCATCACTAATTAATAAAGTAGAGCATTTTCAAGCCTATTCAGTAATAGTATTTTCCATGTAGTGTTATTTCATTTTATTTATTATTATTTATTTCGGTTTTTTAAATAATAATTAAATAAAATAAATTAAAAGTGGTCCAATATATACCCCTATTTCTAAGAAATCTCAACCAAAGAGTGATCATATGCTCTTCTCATGTTTCAGAAAAAATAAAGCCATGTTTCAGAGTCAATTATTGTGGTAATGTACACGCTGATGATATGTGTGAGTTTATAAATACGTTTTATAAAAAATAAGGGTCTTTATGCCTGATAATTTATTCAGAGAATTTATTATCCTTCAAAATTACTTAAGGTTTAGAAGAGCTTTTTTTCTCACAAAATTTTCTTTAAGAATTCGTGTAGAAACATTCTCCATTCATCCTTGCGTTTGTCAATGGTTAGAGGTTAGATTTTGTTCTCTTTTTTTTCCACATTTTGATGATTTTATGCAATTTGGTTTATACATATATTGAAATTAGGTTGTCTATTTAGAACTCTAACACGTAGTTGTAACATGTATGTGCCATGGAGAAAATAATGCAAGCGTTACACCTTTCACTAGTCTATCATGTAATTTTTATTTCTATTGCACGTTTTGAATGAATCAATGCAAGTATTGTCTGTTTAGTGATATTATAGTGATCTCTCGTGTGTTTTTGCATGCAAGCTTACCTCATTTTGCTATGTATAGTTTTATGCTTTTTTTAATAGATAATATTTTTATGATAAAATGGATAAAATAGAATTGACTGCTAAATAGAATCCAATCTTTACACAGCCACCCTCGTGCTAATGATGCTTAGATTACCCTTTACTTTTGGATCAAACTGTCTACTTTGTACTCTAGCTAGCCATATATAGTAGTGCTTGAGGTTTGGGTGCATATGTAGCTGTACTCTTCAATATAGAAAATGAATTGCTCTTTGTAGACAAAAAAAGAAGAAGTAAAGGATCACAAAATTTCACAATTGAAAATAAAATGTTAAGTATCATATTTCAAGCATAAAATGTCAAATAGCAAAATGACATTATATACAAAGTTTACAATTGCGTGGATTGTAAAGATAGTTTAAGAAAAATATATAATAGTATTAGTATTTCAGTTTAAAATTTTGATTCAGTTTATGACTCCGCCACTGGTTTTCCCACTTACATATTCAAGATTACAGTGTTGTAATTCATGTCTAGAGGCTTATTCTAGATTTATTTTTCTTCTAACCTTGGTCTGGGTTGATATGATGTTCTAATTGACTTTTATGTATTCCATGTTTCAGTTCAGCATAGATGCTAAAAGGGCTCAATTGAGCGCACAAGCTTCTTTTCTGGCTATGTTTGAAGAACCAAGAAAAACTTCAGTTGCAATTATTAAAATAATAGTGAACTGATATTCAAATCAAAATAAGCTAATATTTTAGACTTGCTGCAAGTTAAGGCATATGGGAGGAATGAGAAAATATCAACAAAAGAAATAGTTAGGTTTTAGAGGATCAAAAAAAAAAAAAAAAAAAACCACACACCTACACACCATATGGAAGACTCAATGAATGCATACGGTCTACAGGCGACAGCTTTTTTAATTAAGTTAATCCTGCAATAGATGTCATATAATTGTCCAACCAAGCTACATCTTTGACATTTCTTTTTTGTTTGTGAGTTTTTAGTGCTACAAGACAAGCATGCCAACACTGAAACAGAGGACACGCCTAAACAGCATTTGCAACTACGACAACGATGAGCTGTGCTAGGTTCCATACTCAAAAGTCAGGAAAAACAGAAATTAGATCAGAAGCAGGAAAATAACATAAAATCCATGAAACCATGAAACAAAATGTTTCAGATAGTGGTAAGGAATGATTGACTAATGAAACGAATGTTTAGTTCCGTGAGAGTGGTAAGGAATTTTAACCCTTTTGGAATCATACTCAACTTGCGCATAGTTTCGATACGTAGTGTCTTAAGACTTGGCATGGCACTTTTCTCAACTTTCCACTTTTCCACATCGAAATCTCTCTATATGGCTAGCTAGTTATAGTACAAGTGGTGGAATTGATCCAAAAGTAAAGGGTAGTAAGGCGTCATAATTAGAAAGAGGCTGGCTTGAAAGGATTGGAATAGTCTAATGGAGGAGCTTCTATGTATATTATCCATTGGAAAAGCACAAAACATCCTATAGCTAGCAAAATGACTGAAGTATTCATGCAGAAAACACATCAGCGATCACTATAATATATATCACCAAACAGACCACACTTGCATTAGTTCTTTCAAAATAGCATGTAACATAAATATAAAAATACAGAACAGATCCTAGTCAAAGGGACAAAGCTTACGTTATATGCTTGAAAGCAAGATGAAATGGCTCTACTTATTTGATGATGGAAAACACGGTCTGTAGGAAGGTAAGGATCAGGAGGAAAACAGCAGCGACCACCGAAATACGTGCCCATGTGTGTCTGAAATAATCATGCATGAGAATTGTTCGATTTCTTGGCCACCAGCGTCGACAATATTTATTCACATCCACAAGAAGAGTGGTATAGTAAGATTCTTTGACAAAAGCGTCATAGTAAAGTTGATTGAAGAATTTTGTAGCATCATCAACATTCAACCAGTTGTGAATAATCCCACTTTTGCAAAGTATTTCCATGTCGTTGGTAGTGTTAATGAGGTTGTCCAATAGCATGGCGTAAGAAGTAACTATATGTGGACAATTTGGAAGACACTGCTCCAAGCTGATGAGGTTTCGAAGGAGAGATTCTGTGGTCACGTCAATTTGCAGTGGAGGTATTTCCAGGACTCCGTTGTTAAATTGTATATCCAAGAGGGATTTTGATGACGTACCTATGACATTACCCAATGCAAAATATTGAAGAGAGAAGAAAGAAGAATAGAGATCGCAAATTGCGAAAAAATAGTATGATAAATAAACTAATATTGATAGAGATGAGCGTCCCGCCCCCATCCCACATACCCGTATTACTTGAGGCAGGGCGGGGTCAAGAAGTCTCCACCAAGAAGACTTCCGATATGCTCTGTCTATCCATTTATGCATTAAGAACTTAACAAAAATCTATATTAAAAATAAATTCTATAAAATTAAATATAAAATTCAATAATATAATACTAATATCTCATAAAACACAATATTAATATCTCATAAAACACAAATTTACTACACTAATAAAAATTTATTAACTCATTAAGGTTTTTCCAAGACCGTAAAATATTATCACATTTTTTTTAATTCTGATGAAGTATATTAGAATATATATGTATATATGATATATTTTTTTTAAAAAATAAAAGTGCATCTATATCATGGCGAACGGGGGTGCGACTAGTACCCTTCCTCTCCCCCATTGGGATAATATGAGCATCCATATATATATACCTGCCCCAATCCCATTTAATAAACCCCATACCAGCCGAGTGCCCACATCCGCCGTTGAAAATCTTATCCCTGAATACAAAAGGTGGTTTATAATAGCCCTAAGAGTAGAGGAGTAAAAGGCTATTCTATTCTTACTAATAAAAGAAATCTATAAATCAAAAATAAATCCAAATAATCGCTAATAGTACCCTTCCTGAACTTGATTCCGGCATCGCTCAGTCTTGTAGCCGAAGGCATGCATCTCCATTGCAAATTTCTTTCTTGAGCTCCAGGAGAAGGTAACACCATTGCGTTCCTCAGCATATCAAGAATATGCTTGTGCGGATGTTCCGGAGGAGACAATTGTTGACCGATTATTCTAGCATCTGTAGCCAATCTCGGAAAGCCCCAAAGCAGGACCAGTAAATTTAGACACTGCCGCTGGTCATCGCCTCGACACCGCAGCTGGTCATCGCCCTTGTTGGTAATGTCAAACAAGACACTAAGAACGCGCCAAGGAATTTGGTTCTCCAGCAATATTAGGTCATGAAGTAAAAATTGTCGCATGCAACTCATCATGAATATAGGGTCATCGTCTATTTGATTAGTTATATTGAAACAATAGTGAAATTCCTTGAGTGTGTTCTTGCGGAACAGCTCAATGAGAAAGCAACCGTCAAGTACCAAAATTTTTACAAATTCATCCATACTAATGTGATCGAAAGGGTCGGCATAACAATCACGAGCCTCTTTCTGAACCCCGCGAGTGGCTCTGACGAGATTACTTAACATTGCCTTTGAATCTGGGAACCTAGAGATGAGATCGTGCAAATACCTCAATTTGATTTTTTGTGTGGCTTTGAGATGTTCCTTTCCGTAATGATAGGGCCCTATGGAAAATGCATTCGGCGTATAAGCTTTTGGGTTATGCCTCAACAATATGTTTGGGACTTTAAAGATGCAGCATCCAGGTGGCATGGTCAAGCTTGTGGAGGACATCATGTTCTCTAAATCATTTGCCAGTGCATCAAATTCAATTATAATATTATGATCTCCTCCAGCCTAGCCATTGTGTTGATTGTATGATGATGTTCTCTAAGGAATGAAGAAAATAGAGAGATCAGCCAAAAATATCTATAGACTTATTTAGAATTATTAACAATGTTAGTCTCTGAACTACAAGGACCATGATGCTTTAGTCTCTGAACTTCTAATTTCAGTGACTCTTTTCTTATCTATTTTTTAAAGTTGTTGTCCCAGGCCATGATGGATTTTATAATTTATAACAAGAGAAATTGCAGTGGGTGGCCAGATTTAACACTCACTGCAAACATTTGTCCACATTTTTTTTTAAAAAAAATTTTGGCAAATGGCTGAATCTTTCTGCGCCGTCCCTCCCTCCTTTACCCTGCAGGCGACGGTGCAATGATGGCGAACATTGGGTGACATGATGTCGGTGATTGCTAAGCAAGATGGCGGAGTTGGCAACTACTCCGGCGCCTGCTCCTTGTGCAACTTCGGCAACGCTTCTGCTTCTCGTGCGACTCCTGCAAAGGCTCCTGCACCTCATGCGACTCCAGCGCTTGCTCCTCGTGCAACTCCAGTGATGGCGTCTGCTCCTCGCACGACTTTGACAACGGCGACAACGGGTCTAAGATCTGTGTATTTTCACCACCTCTAGTTTTGAATCGGCCACTTTTTTTATTTTTAAATCTTTTTTCATTCATTTGAAACCTCCATTAAAACCGGCCATTTTTAACTTATCCCTTATAACAAGATAATCATGTGCTCATCCATGATACTTTAAAATTTTAAGATAATAATTATATTATATCTGCAAAATATTCTCCTCACTATATTAAATCCCATTAAAAACTATAACATTTAATAGTAATTATAACTGTTTATGTAAAATTTTAAGTTATTATGCAAAAAGGATGTGAATATTTATATTAAATTAAGGACAAAAGAAAAAAAAAATTCAAGGAGTAATATGCTAGAATTAAAAGTTAGTTTAGTGGTTGATACTGCCAACAATAAGTTAATTAGATTGAGACTCCTTGTATTTTGTTTAAAATAACAGACACCTGTTTGACCAAACGTAATTACATCAACACTTTGATTTTATAAAAAATTTACAAAGACATCCTCAGTTAATATTGACTAAAGTTTGATCGTTAAATTTCTTAAAATCTGAAAAATACCCCTCCATGCATAAAAACATTTTTTATCATCTTAAAATTCTATTTTTGACAAAACTTAGTAGGTATCAGTGTATAAAGAGATGTCTCTGTTATTTTGACAAAACTCAACAGGTATCAGTGTAGCTAAACTTAATTTTTTTTTATTGCAAATTGACCTAAAAATTAAGGATAGTCAGTACTTGCACTCAATATTATTAATTGTTCGCAACAAACTACCATCTTTGAAGAATAAGATATGCCAAAAGTTTCTTTAAAATAACACCAAATTCACGCAGGAGTACAAATTTTAAAATTTTAACATGAAAAAATTTAAATTTTTAACCAAATTTAATGTACTTTGACAATCTTCAAAATTAGGGACATAAATGTGTACCTTCAAGTATAAGCTACACCAAATGCAGGAAGACAGTTTACTGGTCGTGCTCTACTTTCATTCTTCTGGGTGCCTGTTCTCCTAGAGCATCCTTGTAAAAAAAACAGAATAGCTATACATACACGCCTAGTTGGAATGGACAGAAAAGAAAAGAGAGAAAAAATATGATAAAGTAAGTAACGAAAAATAGATATATACACGAGTTTTTCCTCTTTTGTGAAGTAATAGACCAAAACAAATGTGCTGTGATTGCAAGTATAGTCTAGACTAAATTCACTCTTGTCTTTAATATTGATATAAGTTGGAGTCTCTAACGTTGAGTTAAAAATAAAGGTACGTAAGAATAAATATTAAGATTATAACAGTGAACTGATATTCAAATCAAAATAAGCTAATATTTTAGACTTGCTGCAAGTTAAGGGTTAAGGCATATGGGAGGAATGAGAAAATATTAATAAAAGAAATAGTTAATAGGTTTTAAAGGATCCCAAAAATAAAATAAAATAAAACACACACCCACACACCATATGGAAGACTCAACGAATGTATACAAACCATCAAAAATAAATGAATAAATAAATGAATGAACAGATAAAAACACCAGCATATGGTCTACAGGCGACAGATTTTCTAATTAAGTTAATCCTGCAATAGATGTCATATAATTGTCCAACCAAGCTACATCTTTGACAATTTTTTTTGGTTAGTTTTGAGTGCTAAAAGACAAGCATGCCAACACTGAAACAGAGGACGCGCCTAAGCAGCATTTACAACTACGACAACGATGAGCTGTGCTAGGTTCCATACTTAAAGTCACGAAAAACAGAAGTTAGAACAGAAGCAGGAAAATAACATAAAATCCAGGAAACCATGAACCAAAATGTTTCAGATAGTGGGAAAATAATATAAAATCCAGGAAACCATGAAACAAAATGTTTCAGATAGTGGTAAGGAATGACTGACTCATGAAACGAATGTTTAGTTCCCTAAGAGTGGTAAGGAATTTCAACCCTTTTGGAATCATACTCAACTTGCGCATAGTTTTGACATGTAGTGTCTTGAGACTGGGCATGGTACTTTCTCAACTTTCCACTTTCCACATCGAATTCACTCTATATGGCTAGCTAGTCACAGGACAAGTGGTGGAATTGATCCAAAAGCAAAGGGGCTTGAAAAGATTGGAATAGTCTAATGAAGGACCTTCTATATATATATATATATACACATATATATATATATATATTTATCCATTGGAAAAGCACAAAACATCCTATAGCTAGCAAAATGACCGAAGTATTCATGCAGAAAATACATTAGCGCTCACAATAATATATATCACCAAACAGACCACACTTGCATTAGTTCTTTTAAAAGGGCATGCAACATAAATATAAAAATACAGAACAGATCCTAGTCAAAGGGAGAAAGCTTACGTTATATGCTTGAAAGCTGGATAAAAATGATCTACTTATTTGAAGATGGAAAACACGGTCTGTAGGATGGCAAGAATCAGGAGGAAAGCAAAGGCTGTTGCAGATGTGAAGCCAAATCAAGTCAACACCCCAGCAAAAAGGAAGAAAAAGGGAGAAAAGCAGTCCTCGGAAGGCAGAGAGCCAGCGCTATGGCTCTGGCAGAAGAGCACCACGGTGCTGGGACGAGGGCGCCTAGGCGCCAAGTGAAGAGCGCCTAGGCGGCGGGACAAGGGCGTCTAGGCGCCAAGTGGTGAGCGCCTAGGCGCCAAGAGCTAAACGTCTAGGCCAAGTGTGGATGGCGCCTAGGCGCTGCAGGGGGCGCCACAGCACTCGTTTCGAGCATCGCGGTGCTGACGCGCTGTGATGCACGATGTTTTTTGAGTTAGAGTCGGACTCAAAGATCCAAAAAATGGGAAACTACTAGGGTTTCCCATTAGTTGCTATTTTTCTCCTCCTTTGGTTATAAATAGACACAAGGTGGCTAGGGTTGGGTGTGTGTGAAAATTGTGAGTGACATAATTTTGTGAGAGACATAATTCTTGAGAGCTCCATCCTTGAGAGAGAAAAATTCCCACAGGGTGTTAGATAGAAGAGAGTTTTGATAAGCACAATTGAGAGTGTGTGAGAAACTGCTCTTGTAATCTGTAATCTCCTTCATCATAGTGGAATCTGCAAGCGACAGAAACAAGACGTAGTCTCAATTTTGGACGAACCTGTATAAAAATTTGGTGTCTCTTTTTCTTCTTTTCTCCTATTTTTTTCTGCAATTGCTTGTTCTTGCGATCCTTGGAATTAGGAGTCGTTTAATTCCCCAACAACTGATATCAGAGTGGAGGTTTAGATCAAGAACGATGACGAGAGAAAAAGGTTCGGCAGCCGGTATCACCAAATTTGATAGTTCAGATTTTTCCTATTGAAAGATGCAAGTAGAAGACTACCTTTATAACAGGAAACTACATTTGCCTTTGGGTAATAAGCCCGAAGGCATGAAGAATGAAGAGTGAAATCTCCTTGGTAGACAGGTGCTGGGTGTAATCCGTTTGACCCAATCAAAAAACGTAGCCCACAACATTACGAAGGAGAATACTACAGCAGGGATGATGAAGGCTCTGTCAGAGATATATGAGAAGCTCTCAACCAATAATAAAGTACATCTCATGAAGAAGCTTTTTAATTTAAAGATGCTTGAAGGTGCCTCGGTGGTAGAGCATCTGAACAATTTCAACACCGTCCCGAACCAATTGGTCTTGACAGAGATTAGATTTGATGATGAGATCAATGTCTTAATCCTCTTGGCCTCGTTACCGAATAGTTGGGAACCCATGAGTGTGGCAATTACAAATTCGCTTAGGAATGCCAAACTGAAGTTTGTTGATGTCGGAAACTCCATTCTGGCGGAAGAAGTTCACAGGAAGGACTCAGGTGAAGCCTTTTCATCGAACTCGGCCCTTAATGTTGATAATAGGGGCATGAAACTTGATAGGCAATCCAACAAGGATAATGGCAGGAGAGACAAGTCGAGGAATGAGAGAAGCAAGTAAAGGAACGGTAGGACAATGGAGTGTTGAAACTGTGGGAAGACTGGCCACTTGAAAAAGAACTGCAGGGCTCCAAGAAAGAACGAAAACAAGACTAATGACGCAGCTAATGCCGCCATTGAAGAGCAACAGGATGCCTTAATCTTGTCAGTTGACAGTTCTTTTGATTCGTGGGTGATAGACTCAGGAGCATCATTCCACACCACTGCACACCGTTATGTCCTAGAGAATTATGTTGCCAAAAATCATGGTAAGGTTTATCTCGCTGATGGAGAACCTTTGGATATTGTTGGCATTGGAGATGTCAGTTTAAAAATGCCTAATGGGTCGGTGTGGAAGATTCATAAGGTGAGACATGTTCCCAAACTAATGCGCAACTTGATTTCGGTGGGGCAACTGGATGATGAAGGACATAAAGTGACCTTCAATTGTGGAGGTTGGAAAGTCACAAAAGGAGCGATGGTAGTGGCTCGGGGATGCAAGGCTGGAACTCTCTACATGAACTCTAGTTGCAGAGATACCATAGCAGTTGTTGATTCTGCTGCCAATACCGAGCTATGGCATTATAGGCTCGGTCACATGAGTGAAAAGGGTATGAAGGTGCTTCACTACAAAGAAACACTGCCGGCTTTGAAAACTGTTGATCACAGTTTGTGTGAAGCCTGCATCTTTGGTAAACAGAAGAGAGTGAGTTTCTCAAAGATGGGTAGAGAGCCTAAGTCCAAGAAATTGGAGCTAGTTCACACTGATGTATAGGGGCCTATGCCGGTGACTTCCCTTGGTGGCGCAAACTACTATGTGACATTCATAAATGACTCAAGCAGGAAGGTATGGGTTTACTTTCTGAAAAACAAATCTGATGTCTTTGATGCTTTCAAGAGATGGAGAGCCATGGTGGAGAACGAGACAGATTTGAAGGTGAAGTGCTTGCAGTCTGACAATGGGGGAGAGTATTTAGATGAAGATTTCAGGCGGTACTGTGCTGAGAATGGAATAAAGATGAGGAAGACCATTCCAGGGAAACCACAATAGAATGGGGTAGCTGAGAGGATGAACAAGACTTTAAACGAGCGTGCTAGAAGCATGAGGTTGCATGCGGGGCTGCCAAAGAAGTTTTGGGCTGAGGCAATTAATACAATTGCTCATCTGATTAACAAAAGTCCATCCACACCGCTGAAGTTCAGGCTACCGGCAGAAGACTGGAGCCATAAAAAGGTTGATCTCTCTTACTTGAGAGTGTTTGGTTGTGTTTTCTATGTTCACATTGATTCTGCTGCTAGAAGTAAACTGGATGCCAAGTCAAAGAAGTGTTTTATAGTTGGCTATGGTGGACTTGTGTTTAGTTATCATCTTTGGGATGACCAAAGTTGGAAGATTATCAGGAGCAAGGATGTGATCTTTAATGAAGGTGTTCTGTACAAGGACAGAGACAATACTGACACCAGGGGTTCAGGTTTTGAAGATAAGAAGCCTGAGGTGATTCCATTAAAGGATCTTCCTGAAGTGGAAGTGGAGAGTCCAGAAGTTGATGACCATGAAGATACAGCTCCAGAAGGAAACCAGATGACTCCTGCCACACCAATCAGGAGGTCTAGCAAGACCATTAGACCGCCGTAAAGATACTCCCTATCTCTGCATTACATCTTGTTGACTGACAGAGGTGAGCTAGAGAACTATGATGAAGCCGTGGAGGCTAGAGATTCGGTCAAGTGAGAGTTAGCCATGAAGGATGAGATGGATTCCTTGATGTCCAATCAGACATGGCAACTAGTAAAGTTACCATAGGGTAAAAAGTCCTTGCACAATAAGTGGGTATACAGGATTAAAGATGACTCTGATGGCTGCAAACGGTATAAGGCAAGGTTGGTAGTAAAAGGCTTTCAGCAGAAAGAAGGCATCGACTTCAATGAGATTTTTTCTCTGGTGGTGAAGCTAACCACGATTAAGACGGTACTTGCGCTAGTGGCAAATGAGGACTTGTTCTTGGAACAGTTGGATGTGAAGACAACTTTTCTCCATGGTGATTTGGAGGAGGAGATCTACATGAAGCAGCCACAAGGGTTCGAAGTACCGGGTAAGGAGAACTTGGTGTGCAAACTTCAGAAGAGCTTGTATGGCCTCAAACAAGCTCTCAGGCAGTGGTACAAGAAGTTTGACGGGTTCATGTGTAACAACAGTTTCTTGAGGTATCAGGGAGATCATTGTTGTTATGTGAAGAATTTTGGTGATTCTTACATCATACTGTTGCTGTATGTCGATGACATGTTGATAGCAGGAGGTTGCAAACAGGAGATCGACAAGCTGAAAAAGGAGCTGTCTAAGGAGTTTGCAATGAAAGATTTGGGTACTGCAAAACAAATCCTTGGGATGAGAATAACGAGTAACCGTAACAGTCTGAAACTGTCACAGGAAGAATACGTTGAAAAGGTGCTGAGCAGATTCAACATAGGTAATGCGAAGCCTGTGAATACTCCTTTGGCCAGTCACTTCAAGTTATCAAAGGAGCAATCACCGACCACGGAGCAGGAACGAGACTACATGGCCAAGGCGCCTTATGCTTCCGTTATAGGCAGCCTCATGTATGCCATGGTTTGTACCAGACCGGACATTACACATGCAGTGGGAGTTGTGAGTAGGTATATGAGTAATCCAGGTAAACAGCATTGGGAGGCAGTGAAGTGGATTCTCAGATATCTGAGAGGTACTACGGGTTTAGCATTGTGTTTCAAGAAGTCAGACTTAAGACTACAGGGCTATGTTGATGCTGATATGGCTGGAGACATTAATGGCAGGAAAAGTACCACCAGTTATGTCTACACTTTGGGTGGCACTGTAATTAGTTGGGTCTCGAAGCTGCAGAAGATAGTTGCACTCTCTACTATAGAAGCAGAGTATGTGGCAATGACAGAAGTGAGCAAGGAGATGATTTGGTTGCGGTCATTTCTGGAAGAACTGGGACACAGGCAGGAAAAGAGTGCATTACATAGTGACAGTCAGAGTGCCATTCATTTGGCAAAAAATTCCGCATTTCATGCTAGGACGAAGCATATACAATTGCAGTATCACTTCATCAGGTTGGCTTTGGAAGATGGAGTGTTGAAGCTTGAGAAAATTCTTGGGAATCAGAATCTGACAGATATGCTCACCAAGACGGTTCCGATTGAGAAACTGAAGTTGTGCGCAACTTCAGTTGGACTTCTCCAAGAGGCGTGAGAAGTCGTTGCCGCTGCAGTTGGAGACATGGTGATTGATTAGTCTCCAAGTGGGAGATTGTTGCAGATGTGAAGCCAAATCAAGTCGACACCCCAGCAAAAAGGAAGAAAAAGGGAGAAAAACAGTCCTCGGGAGGCAGAGAGCCAGCGCCGCGGCTCTGACAGAAGAGCGCCGCGGCGCTGGGACGAGGGCACCTAGGCGCCAAGTGAAGAGCGCCTAGGCGCTAGGACAAGGGCGCCTAGGCGCCAAGTGGTGAGCGCCTAGGTGCCAGGAGCTAAACGCCTAAGCGTTGTGTGGATGGCACCTAGGCGCCAGGAGCAGAGCGCCTAGGCGCTGCAGGGGGCGCCGCAGCGCTCGTTTCGAGCGCCGCGGCGCTGACGCGCTGTGATGCGCGATATTTTTTGAGTTAGAGTCAGACTTAAAGGCCCCAAAAACGGGAAACTACTAGGGTTTTCCATTAGTTGCTATTTTTCTCCTCCTTTGGCTATAAATAGACACAAGGTGGCTAGGGTTGGGTGTGTGTGAAAATTGTGAGTGGCATAATTTTGTGAGAGGCATAATTCTTGAGAGCTCCATCCTTGAGAGAGAAAAATTCCCACAGGGTGTTAGATAGAAGAGAGTTTTGGTAAGCACAATTTGAGAATGTGTGAGAAACTTTTCTTGTAATCTGTAATCTCCTTCATCATAGTGGAATCTGCAAGCGGCAGAAACAAGACGTAGTCTCAATTTTGGACGAACCTGTATAAAAATTTGGTGTCTCTTTTTCTTTTTTTCTCCTATTTATTTTCTGCAATTGTTCGTTCTTGCAATCCTTGGAATTAGGAGTCGTCTAATTCTCCAACAACGGCGACCACCGAAATAAGTGCCCATGGGTGTCCAAAATAATCATGCATGAGAATTGTTCGATTTCTTGGCCACCAGCGTCGACAATATTTATTCACATCCACAAGAAGAGTGGTATAGTAAGATTCTTTGACAAAAGCGTCATAGTAAAGTTGATTGAAGAATTTTGTAGCATCATCAACATTCAACCAGTGTCATAATCCGACTTTCGCAAAGTATTTCCATGTCGTTGGTAGTGTTAATGAGGTTGTCCAATAGCATGGCGTAAGAAGTAACTATATGTGGACAATTTGGAAGACACTGCTCCAAGCTGATGAGGTTTCGAAGGAGAGATTCTGTGGTCACGTCAATTTGCAGTGGAGGTATTTCCAGGACTCCGTTGTTAAATTGTATATCCAAGAGGGATTTTGATGACGTACCTATGACATTACCCAATGCAAAATATTGAAGAGAGAAGAAAGAAGAATAGAGATCGCAAATTGCGAAAAAATAGTATGATAAATAAACTAATATTGATAGAGATGAGCGTCCCGCCCCCATCCCACATACCCGTATTACTTGAGGCAGGGCGGGGTCAAGAAGTCTCCACCAAGAAGACTTCCGATATGCTCTGTCTATCCATTTGTTGCAATATTATGTCATATGTGCGTGATTATTTATATTAAATTTCAAAAATCATTTCTCAACGTCGATATCAAAGACCAAAATTGTAACTAATAATAATAATAAAAATAATAATAAGTAAACAAATAAAAGTTCGAAGAGTAATTTATTAGAATTGAAAGTTAGTTTAAGGACTACTTGTTACCTAAAAATTTGAAGGTAGTTAGTATATACTCAGCACACAATTTTTAATTTTTAGCAACAGAACTACAATCTTTTAACTATAAGATATACCAAAAGATTCTTCATATAGGAGCCTGAACCAGTTTTAATGTTTTAATAAGAAAATTATTATAACCAAATTCAAGTGTATTTTTAAGATTAGCAATATAAATGTGTACATTCAAATAGAAGCTAAATCAAATACAGGAAGACGGTTTACTAGTCGTGCTCTAATTTCATACATCCAATGGCATGTTCTCCTTGAGCATCCTTAAAAGGAACCAAAAAAAAATTAAAAAAAAGAAGAAGGGCTTACATACACAACTAGTCAGAATATTGGACATGAAATAACAAACAAACAAACAGTTGTTATGTTTTGGCAAGTTTGAACGCCGAATTGTTAGATATACACGAGTTTTTCTCTTCTTTTTTTTTTAATGAAGTAATAGACCAAATAATATGTTGTCGTCACAAATATAGTCTAAGAGTAAATTCACTTTATCCATGCATGTCTTTAATATTGAGTTATAAATTTTGAATCTCTAACATTGAGATCAAAGTAAAGGAACGAATGCATTTACTAAAAAATAGTAATATTATAAACGAGTATGAGTAAACAGAAACGTCGGTCGACATGAGAATTCATACCACTAAAACTTTCTTCAACGCAGTTTGTGTTCACAATTTCAGCAATTTCAGCAATTTCAGCAGAGTACTCCATCTTACTAGTGCCTGCAGTAAGCTAGTGATGGGCTGAGGATTCACCTTTCCAAAGAGTATTAAAGGAGAAGAGAGAATGAAGATGCAGATCTAAACGAATTAATTTCTGACCTACCCTCCTGTGGGGCAATCTAAGAATAAGTATTTGTCAAGTGGGCATTTTCTTCGGCCACGTGAAGGATAACAATTTTCTCTGATTTCTCTCTCTCAACACCCCCTTCTTGATAGTACTAGTTGATTGGTATTGACATAAATTACCCTTCTTGATATTACTAGTTGATTAGTTTTGACATAAATTATTGAATGGTTGAGTTGACACGTGAATGTATTTATTTTTTTCGTTAAAACGTTGCATGTTAAGTATTGTCTTATAATTAAGGATGAAAATGCCATGACATCATTGACATTTTTATGATATTGTTTATACATTGTAGTCTCGGATAACAAAAGGAACGATATCTTTCCTGTAGTGTCTACAATATCCACATTGATCTCGGTAATTATCCATGAATATTCAGTATATTTTTAGAATGTCCATAAATTGTTTGAAAACACCAGAAAATTTATCTTTTTTACCCAAAAAATCAAATTTGTTGCATCTTTAGTTTTCTATTCTTTTTTAATAAAATATGACAAATATTATTGAACCTAAAAATTAAAAATAATGACTAATATTTATTTAGTTTTGAATAGTTTTTTACTTTCTCAATAAATAGCTCACATTTGGAAATTAAGATTTTAGTCATTAGATTTGTTTTTTTAATTTTTCAGTTTTTTTCCTTCACAGAACATGTTGATGAGGTTCTCCATGTTTCGTCCACAACGTTTAAGCCCTTTATGTCATGTAGATGTTTGGTACAAAACTAAGATGGCTTATTTGATATATTTGAGTGTTCTAAACCAGAAATTAATGTTGCTTTTGTCATTACATATGGGTATATTAAGACTACTCATCAAATTTAATAAACCAACAATATACATTTTATGGGTTAACATTAAGAAGATGTTGAGAAACATACATGTGCCACATTAATAATTATCTCCAAAACTATTTAAAAATAGTATTTTGATAAATGTATTCTTTAGATCAAGATAGAAACCTACCTAATGCTTTCTGACCTAATGGCAACTTCTTTTAGTATTAAAGATACTTGAAGTTTATATGTATTTTATTATTTTTTATAGTTATTTTTATGTACTCAATTATATTATTGTATTGTAATGAGTATATAAAATGATATTAGAATTCTAATCAATATATAACTATAGTGATATTTGTCCTTTAGACATTTTCTTCGGCCATGTGAAGGATAACAATTCTCTCTCTCTCACTTCCCTTTTTCCTCGTGGTACTTGTTCATTTGTTTTGACATAAATTATTGAATGGTTGAATTGACATGTGAGTTTAATTTTTCATTGAATGCCCCACGTCAATTATTGCCATATAATTAAGGATAAAAATGCCCATGGCATTATCGAAATTTTACGTTATTGTCTATATTTTGAAAACTCAAAATGTATAACGAAAAAAAAGATATCTTTTCTGAAGTGTCCACAATATTCACTTTAATGTCGGTAAGTATCTATGAATATCAAGTATAATTTTAAAATATCTACAAGATGTCCAAAAACATTGGGAATTTTTATTTTGGCAAAAATCAACTTTGTAGCACTTTTTGTATTCTATTCAATTTTAGTGGAATTTCTATTAATTTTTAATTAAATATGACTGACATTATTGAACTAAAAACAATAGAAAAGTTATTATTAACACTTTTTTTTATTTTTTAAATAATTTTTACTTTTTAATGGATAGTTCACAATTAAAAATTAAGATTTTAGTCATGAGATTTTTCTTTAATTTTTCATTTTCTCTTTACTAAATATATTCTAAGATTTTTCATGTTTTCTTCTACAACGTTTTAGTCCTTATGTCATGTAGATGCATGGTATAAAACTAAGATGTCTTCTTTGATATATTTAAGTATCCTTCGCCAAAAATTAATGTTTAATATTTTATCATTGCATATACATCAAGACTAGTCATTAAATCGGATAAACCAACAATATCCAGTTATGGGTTAACATTAAGAAGAAGCCAACAAACATATCTGTGACAGTTTAACAATTGCCTCCAAAACTATTCGAAGGCAGTATTTTGGCAAATGTATTACTTAGATCAAGATCAAAATCTACCCAATGCTTTCTAACCTCCTAGAAATTACTCCTTTTGGTATTAAAGTTTCTAATATACTCTATTAACTCATTTTCTTATTTGTATTGTAATGAGTATATAAAATAATATTAGAATTTTAGTCAATATATAATTTTGACATTCTATAATTACACTATGCAAAACAACCCTCTCTCATGTTAGACCAATAATATTATTTGTTTTTAAGTTAGTCAATTTAGACAACGTTGGTTGTTTTAGCAGTTTATAAAGTCTAACAAACAATTTTAAATTTTTTAAGGCATCTACTTTTTTTAGGTCAACATCAATATTTTCATTTATATTATCCGTCAATTAAAACCTCATCAATTCTGTAAACATCAACATTTTCATAAATGATTATAATTTTGGAAAAATCTAAAAGTATCCATTAGATTAAATTTCATCAAAATATTACAAATGCAAACAGAATTTAACTAACCAAAATTTAAAAGATTAAAAAAGTCAACCCTTTATTGCTCAAATCGTAAAAATGCCAAGAAACTAAAGCAAACAAGATTTAAAGAAAAACCAAAAATAAAGAAAACAAAACCTAAATATTCATCTTTTCTTTTGTCGCTCATAAACCGATGCTCGGTGCAAAGAAGAAAGACAGCTTCAACTAAAATCTCCTCAAAACAAAAGGGAGAGTTGACGTGGCATTTTTATGGGGGAATTCTTATGGAAAAAGTTTTGAAGATATAAAATTAGTGTTAAGCACTATAGTGAATATAAATTAGGCTTGTGTGAGATCCACCTCTATTAACACGTGATGTTTAGCATCACCCTTACCGTCAAGAATTTTTCTTTTTCCTAAGTGGTAAGGAAGGATTTTAAAATAGCATTGGATATTGGATTGGAATATCTGATTGCAGAGAATTACCAACAACTTCGATACTGCGTGTTTGGTTACAGTGATAGGACTACTACAGACCAAGTCAAAATGTCTATGATGGATTAAGGAGTGGACCACGCATGTCTACTTGTCTTTTCTCATGTCCGCTCTGCACATGTCTACTTGTCTTCGTTTTATCTGTCCGCTCTGCACATGTCTTCTTGTCTTTTCGTTTTCAATTCTTCGTTTTCTCTGTCTGCTCTGTTTACAATTTTATCCACCGTTTTTTTTTTTTCTTTTTTTCATGTTCTTATAGGGCCCATTTATTTCGATACTTACATCACAGTTTAAATTATTTTACTATAGTATTTTCTCTTATAAAAATTTAAATCTTCATTCAAATCTTCTATTCAAATGCTCGAACCAAACAAGCCTATAGTAACTCAATAATACATCACCACACAGCCATGGGACTATAGTTTCTCTAAAGTTAATAGAGTGTTTAGAAGAGTGGTGAGAATCAGTAGTGGGAACCACTTTTATTGTATCATGTGAGAGTTTTATACTGTGATATATTTTTTTAGTATTACTGTAACATATGAGAGCTTTATACAATTTATAACTAAGATTATGATAAAAATTGAATGGTTCTTATCACTACCAAACACCCCTTAATCTGTAGTATGAGCAACAGCACTCCCAATTCTTGGAATACAGACACATTTTGTGTTCTTCAAGGATAAATTCTGGCTCAATCGAAATAAACACTGATACCGAGAGAAAGCCATTGAAAAACGACGAGACGACAACAGACTAAAAAGCGACATCAACCTAAACAAATTTTAAAATGTTAACACCAAAATTGAAAGTACGAGCAAATTTAAAAAGTCAAATAAAAACAATTTACAATTTTCAAATAAATATTTCAATTAAGTTAATACTTCATTTATTTTAAAAGTTTTTGACTTTTAAGACTGAATTTATTCACTATTTGGTTTATTATCGTTTTATATTGTATTTAGTAAAAGGTAGGAAAGGTAGCCTTAGTTTTTTAAAAAGTTTAATTGCTTAAGGAGGTATTATAATTAAGTTAATTTTAAAAACATAAGGGGAAGGGGTATTTTGGATATTTATAATATACGAGAGACAAAAGTGATGTTTAAGCAAAACATAGAGAGTGTTTTTAGTTTTGGGTATTTTCTATTTTATTATTTGATTAGTAATTAATGTCAAATGTTTTAAAAAATGAATAAAATGCCACTTTCAAACCAATTAATATTTTAAAGCAATCAAAACTCAAAAATACCCTCTAACAATTTGATCATATATTTTCTTTTTCTGTCCCCTTTCTCTTTACTTCAGCTTGTGGATATGATAACACATTCCATGCGGGGTTTGAAGTTTACACCACAGCCATTAGCAGTGCACTTTTTCAGGGTGGCAAGGCATGCAACTGTTGCTACCAAGTGATCTGTGACTACAAGATGGATGCCGTTTGGTTACGGTAACAGCCACCAAATTTTGCCCTTAGAACAACAATGGCGGCTGGTGTGACCCCCCTTGCCATCACTTTGACATGTCGATGCTAGCTTTTAATTGCATTGCTAGACAAGGAAATGAAGGTGTTGTTCCCTTCCTTTATACAAGGTGTTGACGATATATTTTAGTCAACAATGATCCTCACAAAAACATTCACGATGAACACACACACGAACTGAAAGTAAAAGAACACCAAAATTTATAATGGTTCATTCAGATGAGTTACGTCCCCTCTTAAGGGAATTCACTATTATGAGATTATACAATTCGGGTTCCAAAAAGCCCCTTCTTGGAGGTTTTAAACTTTATTTATAGTTACATTTTTTCTATTATTTTTCTATTGAAAATAATAAATAAAACCCTTAATATGAATAAGTCCTCATTTCTCATATCAGCCCATTTCCCTAGGGGCACGTGGGATTCGACATGCCTAAGAAGCATGTTGGCTTAAGTTTCGTGCTAGTGGTCTACCATGGCATGCAACATAGTTGCATAACCTCGACTACTGACCCCACCAATTCCAGCTTGTTGCCCATAAATAAATAAATAGGATAGGGCAGAGGAAATGATGTCTCTCTTTATTCTAAGTAGTCTCAAATCTATGCCTTTATGCCTATTGAGCTCAATCATCTGGTTGTCTCGACTCTTGTCATCTGAAGGTGCCCTTGCCTGTGAGAGAGGTTGATTGTACTAGGCTAATCTTGAGCTTTTTTCGGGCTTGTTCTTAATCTCAACTTTGGGCCTTAGGCCACCATGATTTGGAGCAACTTTTTAGATGCTTTACGCTTCTAGTGGTTGAGGCTTTGATAGGTCTCTCGTTGCTCAGGAGTCTAGTTTACCCTTTGGAGTTGCTTATTGGAGAAGCCTTTGGCCGTTGTCATGATTAACTATCTAACGACTTGACTTTTCAAGTAGTCAAACAATTGTGTCGATTGAAATAGCTTGTGACGACCTGCCTTTTCAGGCAATCACTTAACGTTTTTAAACATTAATCTTACTTACTTAGTAAGAAAAATACTGAATTAAATTTTTTTCTTTTCCTTTTAACATCCTTGAAAAATATACTTTAAAAACTGTTGCGACCTCCATCGCCATTCAAGTTGAGACCCGCTCAACACTTGCCTTTAAAACCATTTCAAATCGTTTCTTAAAACTTAGTATGAAACATTTATTAAATCATAGCTTAAAACTTTACTTTATAATTATATAGGACAGTTCGTAAAATGTATCTTAAAACTTTGAAAACATTTCTCAATATTTTGACTTTATCAAAACTTTGACTTTTTTGAACTTTGAAAACATTGTATCAAATAGTGAGGAAACCGTTTCTCTGTACAGCGAAAACTTACTGTAGTGCTATCCATGCCCAAATCTTCGCAACTGTCTTCTACAGCATTGAGCTTTTCATACACATCCTACTAGTCACCCTTAGGACTACTTACAGCATGAAGGAACTTTTTATGATCTTACGCTTAGTAAATTCAAATGTAATCTCACAAATCATTTAAACATGCTTTAAAAACTTTTCTCATAAAAACCTTTCTCTTAAAACATTTTTCATAAACATTTCAAAAAAAAAAAATTTCATAAACATTTTTCATGAAACATCTCTAAAACGTTTTGCATAAATATTTTTCGTAAAACATTTCTTGAACATGTTTCTTAAAACGTCGTTCATAAACCTTTTCTTAAAAACATGAAAAATGTTTTTCATAAACATTTAACATAAAACATTTCTCAGAATATTTTCCATAAAATGTAAATATTCCATAACAAGGAAAACAAACAAAATCAAAATGCATATTTCCATTTATACTCAATTATGAACTTTCAGTTATGAGCATTTTATGAACATTATTTCTTTGCTTTAACTTTCTATCTTTGTTCCTTAACTGTCTTTATCTTACTTTAGTATTCTTACCAACATCATCAATCATGAATCATAAACATAATCCTTCATTTGTGGAAGACTTGAGACCATCGAACACCGAGGTCATATACCTTACATCAAGAAGGTCAAACTTAACTTTACTTGTGTACCTCACATCAAGGAGGCTGGTATGACATTTTCCTTTTATCTTTACTTTACCTTCGTATTAACTTTAGTGTGCATATCAAATGCAATCACATTATATGCAAACACATGTACAACTCATAATTGTTCTCTTTAAAACTTATTGCATATCAAATGCAACAT
The DNA here is from genome assembly GCA_025403435.1 of Artocarpus heterophyllus. Taxonomy (NCBI): domain Eukaryota; kingdom Viridiplantae; phylum Streptophyta; class Magnoliopsida; order Rosales; family Moraceae; genus Artocarpus; species Artocarpus heterophyllus. The sequence continues at coordinate 23,103,069 of CM046338.1, forward strand.
AAAACTGAGAATTTAAATTATAAAACATTATGCATTAACAAAATTTAAATATACTTTAAACATAATTATTGCAAATACAATGCAAAATTTTACTTAATCTTTGAAACTTTATGTGTAACACCCACCTATATTTTATGTAACGGACCACGTTAAGTTAGTAACGATGTTAAGGAATTTTATTAATAATTATGTTATATGTTATGAAATATGCTTTAAATGTTACTAACATTTTATGTCAAGTTTTATGACAGGTGATGACCGCTTGGTATCCTTGTGCTCAAGTGTTCATGATTATTTTAATGTATGATGTAATGATGACTTGAATGTTTTAATGTTTGGTATTTAAGGACAGTTCGACAGGCCGTACTTTCAAGTTCGGCAGGCCGAACAGTCTGCCAAAGATCGGCAGGCCGAAGGAAACCATCGGCAGGCCAAACTTGGTAGAACCGGCAGGCCGAAGAGGAAAATCGACAGGCCAAACACGGCTGACGAGCAGTCATCAGAATTCTCTCCAAATTCATGGCTGAGATAATTACGTTCATTGAGTGATTTATTGTGATTAATTGGCACAATAATGGAATGATTTTGTCAGTTAAGGAAATAAAAGGTTTGACTTCGTATTGATTTGTGTCAATTTAAATGGTTTCCTATTTTAAGAGGGCAAAATATGGTAAGATGTGATGATTTGTTTGACTTTCTTTTTCTTCTCTCCTTCCTTCACGCTTTGGGCTGTCAAACAGTTAGAAATTCTGACTTAATGGAGAGTAATGAATTTCATTATGATTGTTACGTTAAAAAAAAAAATTTAACGTTTTCTTCCTCAGATTTTTCTCTCAACTTCTCACTATTCTCTCATTCATTTCTGAGACATTTCTCATTCATTCTCATTTCCTTTCTTCTTCTTCTCTTCTCCACGCATTCCATTTCTTCTCTCTCGAAAATTCTCTGCAAGAAAATTGAAAGAAAAGTCATATTTTGTTGGTTGAATTCAAGAATTTTGAGAAGAAATTTCAAGGTAAGAACTCAGTTTTTCTGTTAATTCTGAAAAGAATTCTTCTCCTCCAAATCGTCTACAATATCTTTCTCTAGGTATTGTATTTGTTCTGAATTTTTAATATGTTATGCATGTATGTGTTATGAGATGCTTTCCCAAGTTTCAAGTTGTTTCAACGTTTCTATGATAAAATATGGATTTTCTATCTTCTACCCCTCACAGTAAAATATTACTGTTTAATCTTGATGCATGAAAAATGTAATGTTATTCAAGGGGTAAATATGATGTTTTTCATGAAAGTTGTCAAGAATGTGCATGTGAAAGGTATGATGAATGTATTTTATGATATGAAATTTTTATGAGAATACATTAAGAAAACTGTTTTAATAAATGTAATTTTTGGATTTTGTTTATGAAATGTTATGTATGTTTAAATGATTTTATGATAATGAAATAATTTTATGCATGATAATAAGATGTTTGTATGAATTTTAAAATTAAAATATATGTATTTTAATTGTTCGAAAACGTTTTATTTAAAAGATATTTATGTTTAAAATGTATAGTTTGTTTTTGTATGCTTAAGGTAATTTTTATGATTTAAGAAAAATCATAATAACATGTTTATGTGATGACAATTTTTATGGTTATGAATAATGTTTATATGTGATGATAATGTTATGTTTTCACAATAATGATTATGAGTTATGTTTATTATATGATATGAATTATATATGAAAGAATGATATATGAATGAATGTTTTATGATAAGTGTTAATTTTATTGTATTTTTAATGGATAAATGACATTAACACTCAAAGAAGCGAGCACATCGAGACCGCGACGTCATCACCAAAAGTATGCTAAGGTTAAGTAAGCTAGCGTTAAGGTAAGTACATTCTCACCTGCAACATGACACGTTTTATAAGGTTTGATGATATGTTTACAAGGATGTTCATGATGATTTTATGATGATTTTTCCTTAAATGATTTCTTATGAAAGATTTTCATGATTTAAAGTTATGCATGTATGATGATGACATGTTTCAAAGTATGAAAATTATGTATATATGTATCACCTAATAAGTGTTGCACACTAATGTTATGAAATGATATGTTATGATGTCATGTTTGGTTTGGGATTAGCTACCCTTCTCCTCTCATGACGGCGCGCCTATGATGATGTTTATGGTGCAACACTTGGGCCCTTAAGATAAAATGAATAAGTTTTAAAATGGTTAATGTAATGAAAGATATGTTTCTATGAAATTGTGCTTAAGGCACTTTTATGATATGATGATGATGATGATGGATATGAAATGTTTTAATTTGTGAGAATTATATGTACTTACTAAGCATTAGCTTAATCATGTTTTATGTCATGTTGCAGATAAGGGTAAGAAAATCATGGAATAGATGGAGGACATGGGAAGGCGTGTGAGCACAAGCACGATGAATTGTAACCGGAAGAAACGCCAAGATGAACGTCTTATGTTTTAAATCAAGTTTTATATTTTGAACATTATTTTTATGTTAAGTTTTAAGAATATTTGAACTATGGTTTTATAAGTTATTTTATCATTTTAGTGAATTTTGATCTTCCGCATTTTTATGAAAGTTTGTTTGTTTTAAAAAAAAAAAAGTTTTCTCAAAGCTTTTGGCTCGGTTGGCCTGCCGAAGTTTGAAGGTTCGGCCTACCAATAATGTTTTCGGCCTGCCAAACGAAGATGAGTTTTTAAGCCAGTTTTGCAAAGCCTCTGCCGGCCTGCCGGTTGAGGAACTCCGGCCTGCCGATCATGTTCGGCCTGTCGAACTGTAGGAGTAAGTAAGCTTTAAATGTTATGATGATTGATGAGACATATTGTGATGTTTATATAAGTCCTGATTTTTACAACTTGGTATATTTAAAGTATAATTGAATAAATTATGATATGGAACAATTTAAGCAATGTGATTTAACAATGTTAAGTTATTAAAAAAAATGTATGAATGGATCCTGGATAAGTATGTTTTGTTATATTTACAATTTAAAGTATTGTATAAGTTTTGGACTTATGTTTATGATTAAAGTTTAAACAAGTATGAACATAAGAATGTAACGACATCTATGACGTCCGAGCTAAGGGGCATTACATTATGCATATCAAATGCAATCATGCTTTAACATAATAGTTGCAAATACATTGCAAATCTTGATTTAAACTGTAAAACTTTTTGCATAACAGATGCAAACATACTTTTAAAAACAACTTGTCTAACAATTGCAAACACTTTTGCAAACATATATATATATATATATATATAAACATTTGAAAATTATTTACTTCAGGCTGTAGGTGAGGTCTGAACATACCTAGATAATGCTTTAGCATTCTCTATTTTGTTCTTTTTCTTTTCATTAGTCGGCCTCTGTGTCCTGATCAAACGACAGCCGACTCATTAATTAACTTTCTTTTTATCAATCTACTTGATTGATAATATAACGTAAACATTAACTATCTTTCCTTTTAACTTAACTTATATACTATCGGTTTACCTTCCTTTACTTAACTTTGTAACCCATTGGGGTCACCTTTCCCTTTAACCTTGTAACCTACCGAGTTACCTTTCTTTTTTTACTTGATTTTGTAACCTACCAGGTTACTTTTATTTTTAAGCGTCCCTTAGTTAAATGTTTCATCTCACTGGTGGTTTCGTTACTTAACATATTACGAAACATTTTTCGTCTAAAAACGTTTTGCTAATTAGGAGTGTTCAACTCTGTTTTAGCCGTTTATCTTAAAAATGCTTTTTTACCCTTAACGAGTTTTTCGTCAACTTGGTAACTTTATAAAACTCATTGCTTAACTTTACCGTTCTATTACGTATGTATTACAAAAAAGTTCCCGCTAAGGGCGTTTTTTGATATCGGGTGTTTCAGGTCGATTTTGGCCTTTTTTCACAAAATGACCACTTAACCCTTAACGTTTTTCTTTCATTCTTTCATTGACTAAACTTTAATTTCTTTAAAACTTAGAATCTATGATACTTACTGCCTATAGTAGTATAGGAAACCAATGTTCCTATAACACCCAGATATTAAATTAAGCATAATTAGTGTTTAAAAAGTATATTAGTATGCCTTGATGCAAATTTGGACTTAGTTTGGGCAATTCATGGTAATTTAAATTTATTTCAATTTTTTATTATTTTTATATGTTATTTTGAATTTTAAAACAAAACAAATTGTTAAATGTCCGATACGTCCCAACTACAAACTGTGTGCCGGGGACACGGTTTTACTCTACAAAACCACTCATCTCCTCCTATTTATCTCCCTTCACTCTCACTCTCCCTCACGTTTTCTCTCTCCCCCATTTCCCTTTCTCTTACGCTGCCCTCTCTCCCTCTTCTCCTCTCTTTGTTTTGATTTCAAATTTCTAAGTTTGGGCATGATTCTTAGCTCGATTGGGAGGTGAGGAACACGATTGGGGCTTCCACAAACCGCTTTAAAGCTTCGATTCAAGGTTAGTTTCATTGTTATTCAAATTTTAAATTTTTGTTTTAAATTTTTCAATTTCTCTAAAATGTTGTGATTGGAGTTCCTTGATCTTAGAAAACCCTTAATCTAAGTTGGTAGGGCTTAAATCATTCGAAACCTAGCCTTGATTTCATAGGATTTGGATTAAATCAAGTTTTTTCCTTTTTTCTATTTTCGGATTTCCTTGGAAATTCCTTTGAAAATCTGGTTTAAATGTGTTCAAATGTGCCTTACTATGTTTGTTTATCATCTATGATCATTATATGTGCTCTGGGACTTGAAAAAATAGGTTTTAATTGGATTTTGGGCTTGGGGAGGCTGAGAATCGAAGCCTCAGACCTCCCACATTTTTCCAGTTCGGCCCAAGCCAAACTCAATGTTTGATAGGCCGGGTTCATAGGTTTGGCAAGCTGGATTCATCCGGTCTGCCTGTCGAACCTGGGCTAGTTCGGCAAGCCGGTCCTGGTTGGCCGGCAGGCCATACTGTAGAGTTCGGCAGGCCAGACTAGGGGTTCCGACAGGCCGGCCAGGCCTTGTGAAAATAGCCTTTTTGCTCGTATTTCACTGTTTAAAACCTAGATCAAGATTTTTGACCTTATAAAATGATCTTGTGAACACCATAGGCATACTAAGACATCATGAGATAGCTTAGGGGTGTAGAATACCATAAGCTAGAAATTGATAAACTTAGTTTCTATTTAAGGTTGTTCATGGTTCCGTAGAGCTAACGTATAGCGAATCGAGACCATGGTGTTGAACTTGGCACAAGATGTCGAGGTAGGACTTCTATTCTTTCTCTTTAATAGCCGTGATTTTAAAGGGTTTAATGATAACTCTAGTTTAGAGACTTATTTGGCCACTTTTAATTAGCGAATATTACTATGTTCTTGAGAAAAATTACATGAAACATCCAACTTTTTCATGAAAGTATGCTTTTATTGATGTAGGTTGAAGAAAGAAAGAAAAGAAAACAAAAGGAGCACGAGCACAAGAGATTGGAGAAAAATTGCATGTCAAGCATGAACTTGGACCGTGTTGCAGAGAAGTAGCACCGCGGCGCCCAGAGAGCAGCGCCGCGGCGCCCAAGGAGAATCTGAGCAGAGTGGCAGGAACTCAGCGCTGCGGCGCTGGGAAAGGAGCTCCACGACGCTATGGCAGAAAAGAAGAAAAAAAAAGAAAAGAAGCGCCGCAGCGCTTGGAAAGAAGGGCCGCGGCGCCAGGGTGATTCTGAACCACAATTTTTGGACATGAAATAAGGGTTTTGTTAACTTAAGAGTAGTATAAATAGAATACTCTTGGGAGCTAGGTGGAAAATATATTTTCAGAGTGCTGTTTATTTTTCTTAGGAGCCGTCAAGCAATCCGGAGTAAGAAGTGAGAGAATTGATGTTCAGAATTTCTTGCTCTCTTAACTCTTAACGTTTGATTCAATTAAATTTTTAGTTTTTATTTCTTTTTCAATTATGTTTAAATTTTCTTAGTTAGGGCTATGATGTAGCCTAATCATGACGATGTGAATTTCATATTTATGTACCATAATTGATTTTATTCATGTGAGTTATTTGTTATTATGTTTAATGCTTTTAAATGATTAGGTACCATTTAAATGATCTGATGTGTATGTTCAAAACTAAGAAGAGAGAATTATGCAAATGCTTCATCTAACATATAACCATGAATTAAATATGGATAGAGATATACCATATTATTTGTGTGGCTTTATCTGAAAAGTTCATGAATCCTAATGCATTCTGATTTATTGAAATTCACATAGAGATATAGTGAGTTAATAAATTAAGTAGGTTTGCTATACCTAGAGATAGGATAGTAAATAATTTAGGAATTTTTGTCATCACATGTGTATTATTAATTGGGTTGCATAATTTTATGAAATTCATATCTAGTGATTATGGTGAAATCAAATGCCTTAACGCCTTGTCTTATTGAAGTATCTCTTGAAATTAATTGCAATTTTTATTCTTAATTTAGTACTTTAGTTCAGTAGTTTATTCAATCACAACTTCATATGATCAACTAGATAAACCTTAGAGTCAATCCAACTTTAGTACTTAGTTAGATTATTATACAACGGTCCATATGAGACGATACTCTTACTCACTATTGTATTACTTGATCGATAACGTGCACTTGCGTTAGTGAATTTTACCGAACAAGTTTTTGGCGCCGTTGCTGGGGACTACTTGTTTAATACTAATTAATATTAATACCGGATAACTCTTGATTTAATCTAGTTTCTTTTATTTTGTTCATTTTTAGGAGTGCGTTGGTGTATGAGAAGAACTAAACAAGGGGAACTTGTTAAGTTTGATCCAAAAATCGAGCGTACTTTCAAAAGACTGTTAAGAGAACAGAGAAATCGCACTAAGAAAATGGCGGATGCAGGTGAAGCTGAAAACCCTCGCCGACTTTTGAGAGATTATGCAGCACCAACTGTTCAAGGTGCCACTTCAAGCATTAGGAGGCCGGCGATTCAAGCGAACAACTTTGAGATCAAGCCATCTCTCATCCAAATGATTCAACAATCGGTGCAATTCAATGGGCTACCTTGTGATGATCCAAACGCCCACATTGATGCATTTCTCGAAATCTGTGACACTATTAAATTTAATGGAGTGTCAGATGATGCAGTTAGACTGAGATTGTTCCCATTCTCGCTGAGGGATAAAGCCAAGAATTGGCTCACATCTCTTCTTGCAGGATCAATCACCACCTGGGATATTATGGCCCAAAAATTCCTTAGTTAGTTTTTCCCTCCAGCAAAATCTGCAAAAATGCGTAACGATATTACTAATTTCTTGCAAATGGACAATGAGTCGCTATACGAGGCATGGGAAAGATTCAAGGAGCTGCTAAGGAGGTGCCCACATCATGGATTACCAGTCTGGATGTAGGTACAAATGTTTTACAATGGGTCTAGTGCAAGTATCCAGGCCACCATTGATGCAGCTACAGGTGGGACATTAAATAATAAAACACCTGAGGAGGCTTTTGATCTAATAGAAGAGATGGCATCAAACAACTATCAGTGGCCTACTGAAAGGCTACAAACTAGGAGAACTGCAGGAGTTCATGAAGTGGATGCATTATCTGCACTCATAGCTCAGTTTGAAGCGCTTAACAGAAAGATAGACCATATGAGTGCTTCAGCTATGAAAATTCAGAATGTTGTATGTGAATTTTGTGGTGGAGGACATGCCAGCAATGAATGCTAGGTAGGTAACAATTTTGCTTAACCTTCTGAAAATGTTAATTTTGTTGGAAATTTTAACAGGTCACAAAATAATCCTTATTCCAACACTTACAACCCGGGATGGCGGAATCATCCTAATTTTTCATGGGGCAATCAAAATGCGATGAGACCACCACCAGGATTCAAGCAATAGGAGGACAAAAAGCCGAATTTGGAAGATATTGTTGCTAAGCTGGAGACCTCCACTCAAGATTTCATGAAGAGTACAGATGCAAGACTCCAGAATCAAGAGTCATCTATCAGAAATCTGGAAATGCAAATAGGACAGATGGCTAATATGATCTCAGGTAGACCATAGGGTTCTTTGCCAAACAACACAGAAAAGAATCCTATTGAGAACATAAAGGTAATTACTTTGAGAAGTGGCAAACAATTAGGACAAGAAGATGCTAAACAGGAGGTCAATATTGAACAAGAAGAAGAGAGTAAGGAGCAATCCAAAGAGACACACAAGAGCAAGCTTTTTCCAGATGATCAAAGCCCTATGTGCCTCCCATTCCATTCCCTCAAAGACTCCAGCAGCACAAATTAGATAAGCAATTTTCTAAATTTCTTGAGGTGTTTAAAAAATTGCATATTAACATTCCTTTTGCAGATGCCTTAGCCCAGATGCCTAGCTATGCAAAATTCTTGAAGGAGATTTTGGCCAACAAAAGGAAGCTGAAGGATTATGAAACAGTGAAATTGAATGAGGAATGTTCAGCCATTCTACAGAATAAGTTGCCACCTAAACTAAAAGATCCAGGGAGTTTTACCATTCCTTGTACTATTGGTGACTCTTATTTCGATAAAGCATTATGTGATTTAGGGGCTAGTATCAATTTAATGCCTTTTTTTGTCTTTAAGAAATTAGGTTTGGGAGAGGTTAAAGCAACCACAGTGTCACTTCAACTTGTAGACCGAACAATTAAGCACCCAAGAGGTATTGTGGAAGATGTACTAGTAAAGGTTGACAAGTTTATTTTTCCTGCAGATTTCATTGTTCTAGAAATGGAGGAAGATCATGAGGTTCTGCTCATTTTAGGCCATCCTTTTCTAGCAACTGGAAGAACCTTGATAGATGTGCAACAAGGAAAATTAATTCTTAGGGTTCAAGATGATCATGTCACTTTTAATGTGTTTGAAGCAATGAAATATCCCTCAACTGATGATTCTTGCTTTAGAATTGACACTATTGATAAACTGGTATCTAAGATTTTTTAGGAAGATGTTTTCAAGGATCCGCTTGAAGCTTGTCTAACCAAATCTACTGGTGCGGATGTTGAGAATGAGGAAATAAGGGAATATGTAGACTTCATGGAGGCAAATCCACCAATTCCGAGGCATAAGGCATTGCAACTTGTAGAAGTGGGACAGTCCATCACAAGGCCTAAGTCGTAAATTGAAGAGCCTCCCATTCTTGAGCTTAAACCCTTACCTTCTCATTTAAAATATGCATATTTAGATGGCAAATCCTCACTACCTGTAATTATTTCTTCTTCTTTGACAGATCTTATGGAGGAAAAACTGCTTAGGGTGTTAAAAGAGCACAAAGGCGCAATTGGATGGAAGATTGCAGACATCAAGGGAATAAGCCCCTCCATTTGCATGCACAAAATTCTTATGGAGGAGAAATACAAGCCTACCATTCAACCCCAAAGGCGTCTGAATCCAAAAATGCAAGAAGTGGTGAAAGCTGAGGTTATCAAACTATTGGATGTTGGGATCATTTATCCAATATCCGATAGTTCATGGGTAAGTCCTGTGCAAGTTGTGCCGAAGAAAGGAGGTATGACTGTTCAAAAGAATGATAATAATGAGTTAATTCCAACTAGAACAGTTATTGGGTGGCGTGTTTGTATGGATTATAGGAAATTAAATGACGCCACTAGAAAAGATCATTTTCCTTTACCATTTATTGACCAAATGTTGGAAAGACTTGCAGGACATGAATTTTATTGTTTTCTAGATGGATATTCAGGGTATAATCAAATCCCTATTGCACCCGAGGATCAAGAAAAGACCACGTTCACTTGTCCCTATGGCACTTTTGCATATAGAAGGATGCCCTTTGGTCTTTGTAATGCACCGGCAACTTTTCAACGTTGTATGATGGCCATTTTTTCTAATATGGTTGAGAAATTCATTGAAATTTTCATGGATGACTTTTCTATTTTTGGCACATCATTCAATTTATGCTTACATAATTTGGCATTGGTGTTACAAAGATGTGAGGAAACTAACCTTGTTTTGAATTGGGAAAAGTGTCATTTTATGGTGCAGGAAGGGATTGTGCTTGGACACAAAATCTCGAAAGACGGTATAGAAGTTGATAGAGCCAAAGTGGAAGTTATTGCAAAATTGCCTCCACCCACATCTGTTAAACTTGTTCGCAGATTCTTGGGGCATGCTAGGTTTTAAAGGCAATTTATAAAAGATTTTTCTAAAATTGCTAGACCTTTGTCTAACTTGTTGGTTAAAGATGCCCCGTTTGTGTTTTCTGATGAATGCTTGCAGGCCTTTAACACTTTGAAAGAAAAGCTTGTGTCGGCACCTATCATGGCAGCGCCTGATTGGGATTTACCTTTTGAGCTCATGTGTGATGCAAGTGATTCAGCAGTTGGAGCAGTGCTGGGCCAACGAAAGAATAAAATTTTTCAAACTATATATTACGCTAGTCGAACCTTGTCGGGAGCACAACTGAATTACACAACAACAGAAAAGGAACTTCTGGCGGTAGTTTTTGCTTTTGATAAATTTCGTTCTTATTTGATTGGTTCAAAAGTAGTTGTTTACTCTGATCATTCTGCTCTGAAATACTTACTTGAAAAGAAGGAATCCAAGCCCAGGTTAATCAGGTGGATATTGTTGCTTCAAGAGTTTGATTTGGAGATCAAGGATAAAAAGGGAACTGAGAACCTAGTTGCAGATCACTTATCCAGAATTCCCAATCATGATGAAGTGGGCAGCCCAATTCTGGAGGAATTCCCTGATGAGCAGGTATTCTCTATTAAATCCACGCGAGTCCCCTGGTATGCTGATTTGGTAAATTTTTTAGCAAGTAATTTTCTACCCCCTGATTTGTCATATCAACAAAAGAAAAAATTCTTTTCTGATGTTAAACACTATTTTTGGGAAGACCCTTTCTTGTTTAAAGTTTGCGCAGATTAGGTGATAAGAAGATGTGTTTCTGAGGAAGAAATGGTAAGCATTTTACAACTTTGTCATGATGGAGAGGCTGGTGGTCATTTTAGTGGTTCTAAAACTGCTGCTAAAGTGTTACAATCAGGTTTTTATTGGCCCACACTTTTTAAAGATGCACATTTCTATGTAGCCTCATGCGATAGATGTCAAAGAATAGGAAATATCTCTAGGAAAAATGAGATGCCTTTAAACAGTATTATTGTGTGTGAACTATTTGATGTTTGGGGTATTGATTTCATGGGACCATTTCCACCTTCATTTGGGAATGAATACATCTTAGTAGCCATTGAGTACATATCTAAGTGGGTAGAAGCAGCTGCTGTACCAACAAATGACACTAAGGTCGTGGTCAAATTTTTGAAAAAGAACTTTTTTTTCCTACTTGGCACCCCTAGGGCAATCATAAGTGATCAAGGGTCGCATTTTAGTAGTAAGCAATTTGAGGCACTTTTGGGAAAATATGGGGTTACACATAAGGTGACACTAGCATATCATCCTCAGACTAGTGGTCAAGTGGAGATTTCAAATAGGGAAATCAAGAGGATTTTGGAGAAGACAGTGAATGCCTCTAGGAAGGATTGGTCTATTAAGTTAGATGATGCACTTTGGGCATATAGGACTGCATTTAAAACTCCCATCGGGATGTCCCCTTTCAGGCTAGTGTTTGGAAAAGCCTGTCACCTGCCAGTGGAGGTAGAACATAGGGCTTATTGGGCAACTAAATGTTTGAATTTTGATGCGCAGTTGACAGGTGAGGCTAGGTTGCTGCAACTAAATGAGTTGGATGAATTTCGGCTCGATGCTTATGAGAATGCAAAGCTTTACAAGGAGAAAACGAAAAGATGGCATGATAAGCACATTCTCAGAAAAGAATTTACAGTTGGCCAATAGGTCTTGCTCTATAACTCTCGCCTTAAATTGTTTCCAGGTAAGCTGAAATCTAGGTGGTCAGGACCATTTACAGTAACACAAGTCTTTCCATCTGGAGCAATAGAGGTGGCACATGATACCAAAGGCACATTTAAGGTCAATGGTCAGCGCTTGAAGCCCTACTTTGGAGGTGGAGTTAACAGGAATAAAACCACCATCGATTTACAAGCTCCTACAAAGTGACATTGAGACAGTCTGGCTGAAGACAATAAAGCAAGCGCTTCTTGGGAGGCAACCCAAGCATTTCCTTATTTATCATGTCAAAATAAAAAAAAATAATAAATAATAAAATAATAATAATATATATATAAATAAATAATTTAGGTTATTTTTGTTTGACAATATCATCTTGTTTTGCAGGAGTCGAAGTCAGTAAGGGAGCTTGCTAAAACAAAAGTCGCTGGGTGAACTGTGTTTTTTGGGCAGAATCCAAGCGCCGCAGCCCTCAATTTAGAGCGCCGCGGCGCTGTTTTGGATGAGCAGCCAAATCTTCGTTGGCAGAGGTAAAGCACCGCGGCGCTAGAACACCAGCGCCGCGGCGCCATGCAAAAAAAAAAAAAAAAAAAAAGAGGCAGAACACTAGCTCGGCAGCGCTGTTTGCGTGATTTCGAAGAAAAAGACCTTTAAACCTAACCACCCACCTTTCTTTCCCTCATTCTCACCCATTCACTTTCTCTCTCTAAACTAAACTCCTCTCTCCCACTTCTTCTTCTCCTCTCTCTCTAGAAAACTTTGCCATCCTCATCCTCCAACGTTGTGGCTGCCTTCTCTCTTCTGTTCGTCCTTCTCTTCAAGTAAGTTATCTCATTTCCATATCTTTGATTTTTTTTTAATTTTTGTTATTTTTATTTTATTTTGTTTATTATTTTATATTTGTGTGATTTTTTTTTCTGAAATTTGAACTTCTTAGGTTTTCTTTCATGATTCATAGTTAGATTTTACTATAGGTGGTCTTTGGTAAGTGAAATTTTGACGGTGTTAGGTACCCTCTATGCAGTTGTAGAGAGCAATACTTTGTGTTGAGTGTTTAATCTTTAAGCTTGTGTACCATTCAAAACAAAAAAAAAATGGCTTCTAAGCGCACACGAACTACAGCCTCATCATCCACCCCATATACCCGGTTTGTAAGTGAGGCCACGAGAAAAAGACATAACAATGCCATTGTTAAGAAAACTGTAGTACCGGAACGGGGTTTAGACTTTAGTGATGGTTTTTCTACAGTCTTTTTTAATATGGTTATGCAAAGAGGATGGAGCAAATTTCTTGAGCAACCCGAGGCGGCTGTAGTCCCACTTGTCCGGGAATTTTATGCCAACGTTCCAGAGCACACTAACCTCCAGGTAAGTGTACGAGGTAAGATGGTTCGTTTTGATAAAACAACCATTAACAGGTATTATGGGCTTCGAAATATCGATAATGATGATTATTATGAATACCTAAGTGAACATTTAGATTTTGAGGAAGTTCTTGGCACAATAGCTACTCCAGGCACCACGTGGAAATTAACACGAGGAGGCGAAGCGGTGTCATTCCCCTCCTCCGCATTAAACAGGGAGTACAAAGCTTGGTTGTATTTTATTGCATCTAAATTAATGCCTGTAATGTATTTTTCTGATGTTACCAAGGACAGAGTTGCCTTGTTGTTTGCCATTTTTACAGGTAAAACTATTGATGTGGGAAAAGTAATCCAAGACAGTATTCTGAGAACTGTTATGGGTTCCACGACTGGTGGTTTGGGTCACTCTTCCCTCATCACACGCCTATGCATCGATGCAGGAGTCCCATTCGACCAAGAGGAAGAATTATTACAACCCATGAAAATCATTAACAAAAAGGTCGTGGGAAGCTTCCGAGACCAAGAAGTACACCCTCTGTTTCGGCAAGACACTGGTGCCTCAGCCTCGAGCCAACCCTCTCACCTCGAACAAGTCACTCCTATAGCTCAACCGCCTGCTGTACCTACCCCTGAGTTACCAATCAGTGATCGCTTGCGTCGTTTGGAATTGGGCCTAGAATATAATATTGCCATGACGCGGGCAATTGCTCGACACTTGGGCATGGATGAATCTCAACTTCCACTTCCACCGCATTTTCCTGATCACCCTGAGCCTTGATTTCACTTTCCATTTTTATTTCATTATTTAGGTTTTCTTTTCATTCTCAACTTCTTAAGGTTTTTGTTTTGTTTGTTTTCCTTGTTGTCCAGATCACTTCTCGGAGTTCCCATGGCTGCACAAGTCCAATTGGCCTCATTTGTTACTCAGGGGGTTTTCTTACCTTTTCTTCTTTATTTATACATTGAGGGCAATGCTCTATTTAGTTTTGGGGGGGGAAACAAAATTTTTTGTTTGTTAAAACTTGTGTTAACCCCCCCTTTTGAAACTTGAAGTGATACATTCCTGCATTGATGACTCTGGATATGATTGAATCCTTTATTTGGATGTCTTGAAATTCGTAGAAGGTGTGAATTTTTGTCTAAACGTGTGATGGATTTGTTGTTTAATTCTAATTCTGAATTTATGATCTATTTCTTGAGCACAAAATTCTTGAATTTTTGAATTGTGTGTATGTTCATTGATGTTCACCCATGTTTTAGAATTCATCTGATTTTCTCTCGAGGCAAAATCCTAGGCTACATCTGACTGAAAACATGATTTAGGCCATTTTTGGATCGTTTGAGCCGTTCAAGCCGACCTTGGTTAAATATCCCTAGTCACCTTGTTGAGCCTTGATGCATTAGTCGTTCTTTCTTTGTCACCCACTTTTGTTAAACCAGCCAATCATTTATACCTTGTCCCACATCCCGTAAACATGTTGATTTCTGAAGAAGGTGAGCGTATTTTGGGAGGTAGAATGGAGCAAGGGAGTTGTTGAGTTGTTACTTGAAGCATAGAAGTTTTTGAGCCTTACGTTGTATTAATTTTGCTATTTAAGGATCTTATTAGTATTCATATCATTTTTATGCCAAAAAAAAAAGAAAAAAAAAAGAAAAGAAAAAGAAAACAACAACAACACAAAACCAGCACAAAAAAAAAAAAAAGGATGAAACAACAACAGTGAGTGACTAAGAAAATGAAAGTGCATAATTGAGTGCAGTTGAGGGTGATGGAGTGAGCTTGGGGATAGGGTCTAAATTGGTCAGAAGTTGGATGGTTTGAAGAGAAGGGTAAATGTTGATTGTACAGTTGAAGTGGTTTAAGGGTGTACAACCAAGAGTGATTCTAATTGGAGTCTGGAAATCAACATGAGAGGGGTGAATTGAGCCTAAAATTAACTTTTATCTTACCTCTAGCCTAGTCTTATGTTACAAGCTTAATAAAGCCCTAATGATTTTGAGTTGGATGACTAGCCTACATTAGTGGAGAAAGGAATGAAAGGTGAACCTATGAAACATGTTTCTTTGCACAACTCATCAAAGCTTCTCAGAGTAATGTGGATGTTACTGAACTGCATACAATTTGAAAAGAATGGATAACACACACACACACGGGTCATGAAATTAGAATTAGTCTTAAATAGCAAATCGATCTCACTGTTTGGATGGAATTTGTTCTTTTCTGTGAATTGTAAGATGGAAAAATTTTGGAGGACATCTTGAAGGATTTGTTGTTCCATGTTTGTGTTACTTCTTGATTTTGCTCGAGGACTAGCAAAAGTTAGTTTGGGGGGTTTTGATAACTCTAGTTTAGAGAGTTATTTGGCCACTTTTAATTAGCGAATATTACTATGTTCTTGAGAAAAATTACATGAAACATCCAACTTTTTCATGAAAGTATGCTTTTATTGATGTAGGTTGAAGAAAGAAAGAAAAGAAAACAAAAGGAGCACGAGCACAAGAGATTGGAGAAAAATTGCATGTCAAGCATGAACTTGGACCGTGTTGCAGAGAAGCAGCGCCGCGGCACCCAGAGAGCAACGCCGCGGCGCCCAAGGAGAATCTGAGCAGAGTAGATGGCAGGAACTCAGCACCGCGGCGCTGGGAAAGGAGCGCCGCTACGCTATAGCAAAAAAGAAGAAAAAAACAGAAAAGAAGCGCCGCAGCGCTTGGAAAGAAGGGCCGCGGCGCCAGGGTGATTCTGAACCACGATTTTTGGACGTGAAACAAGGGTTTTGTTAACTTAAGAGTAGTATAAATAGAATAGTCTTGGGAGCTAGGTGGAAAATATATTTTCAGAGTGTTGTTTATTCTTCTTAGGAGCCGTCAAGCAATCCGGAGTAAGAAGTGAGAGAATTGGTGACAGAATTTCTTGCTCTCTTAACTCTTAATGTTTGATTCAATTAAATTTTCAGTTTTTATTTCTTTTTCAATTATGTTCTAATTTTCTTAGTTAGGGTTATGATGTAGCCTAATCATGACGATGTGAATTTCATATTTATGCACCATAATTGATTTTATTCATGTGAGTTATTTGTTATTATGTTTAATGCTTTTATGATTAGCTACTATTTAAATGATCTGATGTGCATGTTCAAAACTGAGAAGAGAGAATTATGCAAATGCTTCATCTAATATATAACCATGAATTAAATATGGATAGAGATATACCATATTATTTGTGTGGCTTTATCTGGAAAGTTCATAAATCCTAATGCATTCTGATTTATTTAAATTCACATAGAGATATAGTGAGTTAATAAACTGAGTAGGTTTGCTATACCTAGAGATAGGATAGTAAATAATTTAGGAATTTCCGTCATCACATGTGTATTATTAATTGGGTTGCATAATTTTATGAAATTCATATCTAGTGATTATGGTGAAATCAAATGCCTTAACGCCTTGTCTTATTGAAGTATCTCTTGAAATTAATTGCAATTTTTATTCTTAATTTAGTACTTTAGTTCAGTAGTTTATTCAATCGCAACTTCATATGATCAACTAGATAAACCTTAGAGTTAATCCAACTTCAGTACTTAGTTAGATTATTATACAACAGTCCCTATGAGACGATACTCTTACTCACTATTGTATTACTTGATCGATAATGTGCACTTGCGTTAGTGAATTTTACCGAACATTTAACCACAAAGTATTTGTTTTTAAAATGATTTCAAGAAATGAGGTTTATCGCTTGTTTTCATTATTGGTTGAATAACGGATGATCATAATGAATATAATGAGAATATTCGGTAAAAGAGACATGATAATGACATGACACCGGATGTGTCAGTTTGTATCGTCCAAAATGATAAAATAGAGCATGATACCATGTTCAGAGATCGGGTCATGGGAAGCACGACCTCAGGGGCAGGTCCCGAAACCCAGCTGGGCCACTTCGATGGTGATTCATATGGCTTTGCCTATGACATAATGATGAGATTGTCTATGGATGTATATATTTAAAAAGGTCTATTTCATTATCTGTTTTATTTATTTGCTCTGTATTATAGCTCTTGTTCAAATATGAAGTATATGTGTTCAAACTCACGTTTTAAAAACTTAGTCCTACTGAGTCTTTTGCTCATATTTTCTTGTTTAAAACTTTCCCCCCTTCTAGGTGGAACTCAGCTTAGGGAAGACTGAAGGACTGGGAAGAATTGCAGGACTATATTGTTATCTTCTAAGGTATTTATAAGCAAGGCATGTAATATTTTGACTTATTTACCTTTTCTTGGACTGTGGTGATGTATTTAATATTGCTAGTATCATGTGTGCACACTAAGGTGGGTTCGGTGAAGCCCAATGGGATTTATTTATTTTATACTTCTTTTTTATTTGTTCGCTTCCATATTTTTAACAAATATCACAAGAAATTTTTAACAATTGCACATTCACATAATTAATTTTAATTCCTTTTAAATGGCGGTTTCTACAAAATTTGATTTATTTAATCTAATTAATCCGCCACGTCACCTCCCGGATTTCGGGGAGCGACAGTTCCTTAGTGAAAACACAATTTTCACACAATTTTACAGTATTAGCCCAAAATACAAAAATATTTATATTTTTGCCCTCGAAACCAAAAACGACCACTTTATACCAAAACATTTAGTTTTTCACAACAAATAAAACTTAAAAAGTACCACGGTCGAATTCAATACATTTCATAACGTTTTTATTTCTTGAAATTTTGTGCTCAAAATTTCAAAAAATTCGTAGGTCCTAAACTGAGTAGAATTTTGAAAAACGGTTCAAGTTGTCCTAACAGTTTCGATGAGTTGTACAACTTTTATTTTTTAACTTTCCTCAAATTCTAACGTTATAGAGGACTTTTTGGCTGATTTTCAAATCTACCGAACTTTTACCAAACTTTGCAATTTAGTCATTTTGAAATTTTACAAAACTTTGTTTACAAAAGTTGTTTCATTCACTGTGTTGGTAAATTTTATACCATATTTGGAACATAAATTGGCCTCTAAGGCCCTCTAATCATCATTTCTTGAAAACTAACTAAACTTTGCAATTTAACAAAGTTTAGTAACTTTTTCATTCTTTTGCACAAAACTCTACTTTTTTTCCTTTTCCATCATCATAGAATATAAACCAATCATGCCATAATATTCATTTACATGCCATAGACCAAAACATTTCATCAAACACTTAGTATGCATATTTTTGGCATAAATTTTCAAGTAAAAAGTTTAGAGATTTACCTAAACTTTGCCAACCTTTTTGATCCTTCACTTGTGAGACTAAACTTGCTTAGATTCCCTTGTCATAAACCATGACAAAAATATATTAAAAACCTATCCATAACTTTGTACAAAAAATCACTAAAACCCTTAGAGAAAAGTTAGAATTTTACCTCCAAAGTTGCAAAACTTTGCCCTAAAACACTAAAGCTTGCTTTAAGCTTGGTTGGAGGTTTGTATTCATCAAACTTTGATAGAAAAATTGCCCATAGGGCTGTCGGGTCCATGGGGGAAAAAATGGAAAATTTTCTTTTCTTTTCTTTTCTTTTCTTTTCTTTCTTTCTTTCCTTCTTTCTTTCTTTCTTTCTTTCTTTCTTTCTTCTTTCCTTCCTTCCTTTGCATGTTTTGCATGGTGGAGACCAACCTTTGGTCTCTTTTTGAAGCTCAATATAAAGAAAACAAAGGGGTGAGGTGGCCTTCTCTCCACCCATGGAGTGTCCCCCCTTTTTTTTTTCCTTTTTTTCCCTTTTTTTCTTTCCTTTTTGGTGACTAATCACCCTAATTATTATTAGGGTTAACTTGGCCTTTTATGGTTGGGCCACATAGTAAATGTGGTGGCCTAATCAAAACTGTCAAGGTGTCCCCTTGATGGGTCCTAAAAAACTTTTTACACAGTCTAAATTTATACTGATAGTATTTTTTCTATACTGTTGGTATTATTTTTTATACTGTTCATGAGGTCCCACAACCTCCTATACTTATTTACACCCATCACATAATGTAATTCCAACATTATCTAATTTTGTACAATCTAAATTTATACTAATAATATTTTTTTATACCACTAGTATATTTTCTATACTGCTATAGTATTCCTTATTCATCCATATTCTCTAAACAGTATTATTTCTATACTGTTTTAACTTATACAGTCAAATTTCTGTACTACTTAACCTTAAACAGTCCAATTCCTACATTGTATACTTTTACAGTGTAATTTTCATATTACATAACTTTATCAGTGTACTTCCTTCACTATATTATTCTAATACTGTATAATTTTTTCAGGTCATTATACAATATTTTTCTCCTTAAACTGTATTTTTATCTTAACATTTGTTGCAATACATTTTGCATGAGCTTTCCAGCTTATTTTCAAATCCTTCCTTTCTCATATAAGACTATGGCACGATTTTTATCTTTAAAATCCTTTTTTTTTTTTGGCTTTTATAGACTTTATCATAAGAATTAGATTAAACAATAATCTTTAAATTATTGCATTTTTAATGTACTTAAAATGCTCGGGTGTTACACAGCTGTCATATCCCTCTATCAGGTGTCGTTTCGAATTTTGAGTGCCTTAATCCATGAGCATTAGATTAACAGTTTCTTTAATTAACGACCTAGATCTCCACCTTTTGAGGGATATATAAGGGGTTTTGAAACCCATGTTTCTCATTTCAATCTCCAAAGCCTTGTCAAACGTCTGTCGGAGTTTTTTCAAAGTTCTTATCAATCATTCTTCACAATGTCCCTCACCGCCCACCACCCCCCCCCCCCCCCCCCAAAAAAAAAAGAAAAAAAAAATCATTGCAAAAACTGCTCTTAGCCTCTAGATTTCTATCTTTTGCAAGCCTTGTCTACCATCATTCTATCGTTGTTTGCCTTCGATGAGATCTTTTAGGCTCCGGGAGTTTATTCACCAAGCCTTACAAAATAGTAGGTTTGTCCACTCCTTTTCTCCATTTTCTTAACCTTTGCATTTATGGTTCATTTTATGCACATTTTTTTATTTTCATCCTATAAAAATGGGTTAGATTATAGCAAAAATACTAAGAAATAAAACAATACCTTTCTTAGGCTGGTTTAGGAGCATCTATCGGGATAATAGGACTATGGAAATGAGGATGCAACTCTCTGGGTTTTGCTTTAAGTTGATTGTCATATGTATAGGCGTATAGGTCGACTGTTTTATTCATAGATTTGATCCTTGGATCATTCCCTTGAATTTAGGTTCTAGGTCAACTATCTAGCTCATATCTGAGTCGTTTAGAAACTGTTTTTGGGCCGACCTCTCGATATAAGATTTCCTTTTGACATTTTTTCTCCTTTTTTAACAGATCATGTCTTCACCTAGTCGTCCTCGAGAGGTTGAGTCTTCGTCCCATATATGCCTAGATGCTACAAAGATCATTAGGACTTCTCGACGATGACTTTATCCCCAAAGATGACCTTATCTTTAAGGATATCGATAACTTCACCACTATTCCTTCAATGGACAATGTTGATGAAATGGTCAACAATGTACATATTCTGGTCTCCTTCGCTATTCTCAACCCTAATATCCTTGATCGATATACCTTTGCTCTTCACATTTTGTGTCTTTTAGAGCTTCCACAGCAAGGGACAAGCCATTAGCTACATTTAGCGATGAGCTTTTGCCTCAAAAGTTCTGAACAATCAAATCATGATATTTATAGGGTGTTTGCTAAAGGAAACATTGACGGGTGATATTTCAAGTTTGTTAACCCCAATGAACACCATCACTCCGATGATGCTCCACTGAGACATATCACCATTTAGAATAGGTGTGTCACGACTGGCCAAAACTTCTTTCTTTACCTCTCCGTCAAAAGGCTTTGTTGCTAGCTCGAGATCTCACCTATGCAGCTTTTGCCTAACCTCTAGTTCATCTTCTCGGGGATATGGATCCTATGCCATCTCCATTATCAGGCTCCACTCAGCTTAGATGAGTTTATATATTGTTACTATGTTAGCCAGTCCCCATACAAGTGGTATTATTACTACAGGGCCTATAGTCGAGCTAAAGATAAAGTCTCCCCTATCATTTTGGATCTTCCAACTTCCAGCCATGACGGGAAGAAAATGTTCATTATGTTGAAAAGAGACTTCAACATTTACCCTTTAGACGACTAAGAAGGTTATGGCCCCAGGAAGTATAATGTCGACACTACATAAAGAATTACTAGTAAGCCTCAAAATTTTCATTACCATCAACATTAAACTCCATGTTTTTCTTCTTCTTAACTCGTCCCTTCCTTGCAGAACTCATTGACCATCCTATTCTTTCCTCATAGAGGCAACATAGGCTCAGATATATCACTGAGCTTTCGAAGGAAGAAAGATGGGTTATGAACCTCCTTAAGGAGGAGAATAAAAGGCGCTCAAAATAGGTAGTAGATCTCCCTGAGCCCACTTATGTCCTAGATCAATTACCCTTAGAGCAGGCCCAAAGGTAGGAATTTAACTCTCTAACGTGTTTGCTGTGTTGTCGAGTTATGTCTTGATTGTTTGTATGATTTTCTAACTTTTTCTTTCCTATAGAAATGTTGAAGGTGAAGCTCCTCTCCTAAACCAAGAAGGGTCAAAACCCTATGGGTGGTACCTCATCAGAGGATGTGGTCCTTTCAAAGAAGGATGACTCGAAGAAGGGCTCGAGTCATCGCCCCACCGATGCTCCCTAGTCCAAGAAGCAATGTATCGACTGTGGTAAGTTGACACCACAATGTCGTAAGGAGAAGGTCTTTAAAATTATCTCACGTTAAGTAAGTAGCTTCCTTGAGATTGTACTAGGGTGTTTCACATTGTGGCTAAAACTGTAATAACTTTTTTTTTATTTTTATAATAGCATATGAGAGTTTTATATTGTTTCTAACTAAAAAATTGGTTATAATCGATTAATGCACAACGGTTCATGCAACCAAAAAAAAAGTAGCTTCCTTTTAGAAGTTTCCCGTTTATTTTTAATTGGCCTAGGCCCGTTAGCAGCAAAAGCCCAGTGCCTTTTCGTCTCTATGAATGTGAAAGTACGAATCTCGACCTTCGGCATTCCATTATAGCAGTTGTAGAGCAAATCAAATTCTTAAGAAAGAAGGAGAGAAAAAGGAAGATGAAGACGAAGCTACTTTAGGGTTAACTTTTTTGAGCAACAAGGAAAAATAAAGAGTCATCACCAATAGGTTTTGGACACGTGTTTCTGTTGTTAGGGCAGGAAACGGTTTTGGTTTATATAGGCTTGTATGGAGAACTAGCGTGGGTTTTCTCCTTATTTTTTCTAGGTTTTTTTTTTTTTTTTTTGGTTTTCACTTCTATACGTCTCTTCCACCGCTGTGAGTTTTAATCTATTTCTTTTCTTTTTTATGCATTTAAAAAAGGGACCGCCAAAACTTGATTTTTTATTTTATTTTACATTTTATGGAAAGACAAACCAAATCCAGCTTCTGTCGATTTTGATATTATTTATCCAAATGTGGAAGGTTTTTTTTTTCCTCAATCTCTCTCTTCTGTCTGTGTAAAGAAGGAAATCCTGAGCTTGGTTTTTTGTGTGATATATATATATATATATATATATATGCAAGTTGAACTACTAGCAGTACAGTGTTTCTCTGTTTTCATTCGACTCATATTCATGCTTTCAGTTTCAAAATGGCGGATCCCAAAAAGCGAAAGATAAGAAAACCGTCTTTTTGAAGTCTATGTTTTTAATAAGAAAAGCTGATAAAATGTTTTTAGTTCGATGGCTGAAGTTTATGTAGAAGAAGAGATAATGGCCCCATTTGTTACTGTTTTGAAAATGTTTAAAAATATTTTTACATATTTTTTAAAGTAATAAGTTTTCAAAAATTCTTATTTTTTAAAATCTCTTGATAAACCACCAAGAGGCAAAAAGTGTAGCAGAAGGGCGGTAACAGCATAGGATCGAAACATGGCAATTAACATAATGACCCAAGAAACTAGATAGTTTCACTCGATTTCATCTTTAAAAGTCAACTTATTAGAAGAGTAGGCTAAGATCCTTCTTAGACCTATGGTGGCTAACCAATATGGACCTTCTTTTTTTTCACAGACTCCTAAAAAAAAGTTATGTAACGTAATTATGTGATTTTTTAAGTCAATTAATATTTTGTATGACTTATTATATATATATATATATGCGTTTTAGTTTCATGAATTTCATTACACTAATATCCAATTTTTTCATAAATAGATACCATTTTTTATGAACTGAAGTGTTATAACCTCTCAAGTAAATTATGCGAGTTTTATAAATATAAGTCTATATAATTATTAGTGTGTTTGGCTACTTAATTCAAACCAAAACTCTAATACCAAATCCTGATAAAACAACAATGGAAATTCGGATAACTGGCGTCGAGCTAGAACTTAGCCGATTTTTCTAAGTTTTTGCTATATTCTTAATTTGAGAGTCTGTCAACAACAAACTCAGCAAAAATGGGCCTTAAACAAAATGCTGCATTTGGGCTGAATGGTACTATAAGACCAATTGTGAAAGAAACGACACTAGCTGGTTTATAAACGACCAACGTTTTAGAGAAAAACATAAAAGGAAAGAAAACTAGAGGCATAACAGCAAATAACAGTGGACAAGTAAAATAAAGCTAATAGAGCTGATCCTTAATTAGCCTCCTGCATCACCCTATTAAGAGCTCTTTTCTCTTCAAATTTTAATAGAAAATAATTGGTTTTGCCAACTTCAACTAAAAGGGGTATATTCTCGTAGTCTTTTTTTTGGATTATTTTCATTTTGATAAGGTGTCAAATATTAAAATAATATCTCATAATTTTTAAAAGTAGCGTTTTGATATTTCAAGTTCGTATTTTGTTACATAAATTTTTAAC
Source organism: Artocarpus heterophyllus (assembly GCA_025403435.1). Lineage (NCBI taxonomy): Eukaryota > Viridiplantae > Streptophyta > Magnoliopsida > Rosales > Moraceae > Artocarpus > Artocarpus heterophyllus. The sequence goes on from CM046338.1 coordinate 23,127,200, forward strand.
CGATTCTTTTATGAATAAGCACCAAATTAATTTTGTGAAATTATATACAAAATCAAAACAAAAGATTAAAAAAACCTCATAAAACAAAAATCATACTTGTGGATTTTTTTCTATTATTTTAAAATTTAATATTATTTTCTTTTTTTAGTGTTATAGAATTAATATAGGGTTTACTAACATAAAAAGTGTTAGCAAGCATGGTTAGAATCAAGTTTTTAGTTGCCAAATATTGTAAAGCTCTCACATGTTCTAATCATGCTTGCCAACCACTCTATAAGAATAAGTTGAAAATTTCGTCTCCCAAAATATAGGTTCATGGTACGAGAATGAATTTTTGAAGACTAAAATACTTGTATAAAATTTCCCAAACAACAATATACAAATATAATATTTTGTTAAACTATAAAGTTTTAAAATGATAAAAAGAAAGGCCTATTAATGCCTAAGGAAGGTTACTATTCCTAAATAGAAAAAAGAAAAAAAAGAAAAAAAAAAAAAAAGCTATAGCCAAAAAAATGTGCTGCCTTTTAAAACCACACCACCACACCCACCGTACCATATAACTCAGATGGACCTTAATCTTAGCGAGGTGAGCATTTGCCATTTGGTCTCTATTATTATTCTTTTATTTAACCAAAACAAACGGTTGTTTTTTTGGTCCAAAAAGACGGATATCTTTAATTAGTTTCTTATCAAATAAAAAATTTTAAATTATCTTTGTTTTAAAATATATTTGTGTAAACATTTATATAAAAAAGCTATGCTCTTAATTAACAACTTATGTGAAAATTACATGTTAGTTTCAATTTGAAAACAAACATAACAATGATTTGTCACAAATTTATAAACTTGAGATATATTAAAAGTTAAAAAGGTAAATTATAAATATACGATAAATTCAAAAACAAACAGCGCAAAAAGAGTCGTTATTTTTTTGGCTTTCCACTAAAAGGTTTCTCGCAAAAAGCAAACGATTGCTTTTTTGGTGCAAAAAGGCTGATATCTTTAATTAGTTTTTTTTTATCAAATAAAAAATTTTGAATTATCTTTGTTTTAAAATAAATTTGGGTAAATTTTAATATAAAAAAATCATTCTCTTAACTAACAACCTATGTAAAAATTACATGTTAGTTTTAATTTAAAAATTAACATTACAGTGATGTGTCACAAATTTATAAATTTAAGATGCATTCAAAATAAAAAATAATAATAAAAAAAAGGCAAATTACAAATGTATTATACATTCAGTGCCCTTTTTTTTTTTGGCTTTCCACTAAAAAGTTTCCCATAAAAAAATTCTCACACGAAACATAAACAGATTCTCTACTCGTTCCTTCCATTTCTCGTGCCAGTGAGGAAGAAAGTCTTTTGACGTCTGAAAGAAGAAAAACTCTAGAGTCAGGAGAGAGAGAGAAACCCGGTTTTGGCGCATGGGAAAAGAAGGCTTTGAAATGGTGAGTTCAATTTTAGAAGACAAGGATTGTGAGCAAGAATTAAGTTTATGCATGTTTTGTTCTTAAAATGGTAATGGGTTTTTTCAGCAAAATGTGCTTGGTTGCTGCGATGAATCATCCTTCCTTATGCTTTTCATTTTTCTCTATTGCAAAGAAAATGTGGGTTTTTACTAATAAGTAATTATATATATATATATATATATGTATATCTCTTATTCCAACAAGATTTACATATCTGAACCTCAGTTTTTTTTTTCCCTAGTAATTGCTGGGTATGTATAAATGTCTGAAATGAGGAAGTTGAATTGTCAAGAGGAGCAAAACAATGAGCGTCAAACCATTGTGAGACTTGGAGAGGAAATTGATTTCAAGAATCACCAGTTGTTGGAGTTGGAGCACAAATACTACGACACGAATGCGCTTTTTCGCAAAGTCGTTATCGGCCTTACAGAGGCCATTAATGCCAAAGAAAGAACTTGTTTGGAAATGGGGCAGAAGGTCTATGAGTCGTCTATGGTTAACAGAGGTTTGGTAAGTGAGAAAGATAAGCTGCTGCAACAATACAGCTCAGGTAATTTTGTTTGAGACAATATGCTTTCTGAATAATAGCATGGTTTGCGTAAATTCGTTTGTATATCGAGTTTGGTGTTAGTAGTTTACACACAAATTGTCTTTTGCATTTTTCCCATTTGTCATTTGAGGTTTTGTGCAGAAATGGGTTTGATGCAGTCAATATACAGAAAGCTGGAGCAAGTTGTGGAAAGTCAAAAGAAAGAACTTGAGCGGCAAGCCAACGAGTTGCAGGAAAGTAAAACCCAAAATGACAAGGTGCAGAGATATCTCAAGGATGAGATGGCAAAGGTACCAATGTGATTATATAAAGAGCCTGTACTATTTCTTTTTGGCAAGGATATGAATGAAAATGCCCTTTTATGGTTGTGGTTTGTGTTGTTTGTTTAATAGAAATTGACTTAAATTTTGACTTACAATGGAATTTGGGATGTGGAGTTTTGTCCTTTTTATTAGTCTATAATTTATAATCACTGAAAACACCATGCATGTCTGTCTCTTGCACCAGATCCACGCTATGGAATTCGTAATTTTACCTTGCTTTCAGTCCATTTTGTTGGAAGAATAGCGCATCTCGGTTACTGTATTTCCCATGTTTATATAACTCCCCATAGCCCTTTAATTTATTCTTGTCCACACTTTCTGTCGAATCCGTCCTTAGAGTTTTCTTTTTTACTAAATGAAAATAAACTTCTGAACAGATTTATTTGGCTAGTTCTTCAACTAATGTATGTAACCGACGCAGTTGAAAGACCAATTTCAAGATCAGATTTCTGTGATGAGTAGCAGCAGTTTGAATGCTCGGATTAAGGATTTGGAAAGGGAAATAGAGGAGAAGAATGAGGAAATTCTGAGTGTCCAGACCCTCAACCATATTCTGGCTGCTAGAGACTTCAAGAGTAATGAAGAACTACAAAATTGTCGTAGAGATTTGATAGATGTAACCTTTTATTATCCTCATTTTTGAAAGTTTAATTTAAGACTATTCTTTTTACCATTAGTTTCTCACCAATATGCAAATTAATACAAGGAGCGGAATCAAAAACTGTCCTGATTTTTTCTCTGTCATAGGGCTTGCAAGATATGTTGAATAAGAGGACAAAACTTTTAATCAAAAGAATGGGAGAGGTGGATCAAATCCCTTTTCAGGAGATGTGCTTGGAGAGGATTGCCAGTGAAGACTGGCAGGTTGTAGCTGCTAAAATATGTTCATGTTGGCAAGACCAAGTCCAGGATCCTCTTTGGCATCCCTTCAAGATTGACAGCTCCGATGGAACACGAGTATGTTTACTCTCCACATGCATAGGGCAGTTTCAGAACAAAAAGAAATATAGTTTACATTACCTGCATTAGAATAGCTGTAATATAGGCAAGACTCTCATGTTAATTTTACATGAATATTTGCTTGAAATCACTCCTGTAATTTAACTGGAAATAATAAGCGTACTGAAAACTTTAGACTAAAATAATGTTGGGAGTAAAACTAAAAGGACCTGTATTGGTTGTATGGTATGGAGAGTGAAAATTACAAAGTGGCCAATGTTGGAAGTCTCAGCCATCTTCTTGGCCTCCTTGATTGATGGTCCCAGAGGTTGAATCATACAATTTCAATTGGTTACCCTTTTGGCTTGTGAAGATTGTTAAATTTTCAACTAAGGTCTTCTTGAGCACACTACTGCCATATTAAAGCAGTTTAAATTTCCACTAATGTTATTTTCCATTATGCCAGTTGTTGATTTCAGTTGCTTAAGTGCAGGAGATAGTCAACGAAGATGATACAAAACTGAAAGCACTGAGAAATGAACTTGGTGAGCCTGTGTACAAGGCTGTAACGAATGCATTGCTGGAGATCAATGAGTACAACCCGAGTGGACGTTATGCTGTTCCAGAAATTTGGAACTCAAAAGAAAGTAGAAAGGCCAGTTTGAGAGAAGTTATTCATTACATAATAATGCAATTGAAGAGTCAGAAGAAAAAGAGAAAACGAATCTAATCTCTGTACCTTGCCAGGTGCGTTCTAATCCCGGTAGTTCTCATCTAGTAATGAAGCTCGTTCCGTTCTTTTAAAACTACCATTTTTAATGCCATTGAAGAAAACAGATGATTTAACATCTGCTTACCATGATCTGTGGGTGAGTAGCCAATTTACATGCCAGTCGAGTCAGAATTTGTAGTAGCTTAGACCATCTGCTCAATGAAGTATCAAAACCTGTAATCAGCAATGTATTTGTAAGTAATGTAAATGCGGAGGATGAGATGCTGATTAACATATCAGACAAGTCACTTTTGTTAAGAGTAGCTTAGCCCACTTGCAACAACAAAGTACCAGACACTTTACTGATGTATTTGAGTTTGATGCAAAACAGAACTTGTTTGAGGAAATTGTTGGTTTGTAGCTCATTTTCATTGTTCTTTGTGAATGGCGTTAAGGAAAGTGCATATTCATCTCAGACACTAATTTGGCATTCGGATTTGGTTTACTACATTTCAAAACATTTTGCTATAGCATTATCTCTTACAAAAATTTGAATTTCTATTTAAATTTATTGTACCAAACAAGCCATAAGTGTTTGTGTAAAACACAACAACCTAGGCAAATAAAAACTTTATGTTGAATTTGTGACGGCCCGTCTTTTCGGGCAGTCACTTAATTTTCTTAAACATTATTTATTAAGCATTAATCTTACTTACTTAGTAAGAAAAATACTAAAATAATTTTTTTTTTTCTTTTAACATCCTTTTAAACATTCGTAAAAGTTGTTGCGACTTCTGTCACATTATAAGTTGAGACCTCGCTCAACACTTAACGTTAAAACCATTCCAAATTATTTCTAAAAACTTGATAAGAAACGCTAATTGAATCATAACTGAAAACTTAGCTTTATGTTAATATAAAACATTTTGCAAAATATATCATAAAACCTTAAAAACATTTCTTAAAATTTTGATTTTTTTAAAACTTTGAAAACACTATATCAAATAGTGGAAAACATTTCTTTTGAACAACGTAAGCATACCTAGTAGTATCCATACCCAAATCTCCGCATCTGCCCTTCACAACACCAAGCTCCTTAAACCAGTCTTACTAGTCATCCGTAAGACTACCTACAGCATGAAAAAACTTTTAATGAGCTTTTGCTTTGTATGTTCAACGAAATCTCACAAATCATTTTTACATACTTTAAAAACTTTTCTCATAAAAACCTTTCTCTTAAAACTTTTTTCATAAACGAAAAACGTTTTTTAAAACGTTTTTCATAAATGTTTTTCATAAAATATTTCTAAAATGTTTTATATAAACGTTTTTCATAAAACATTTTTTGAACGTTTTTCATAAAACGCCATTTATGAACCTTTTTCTTTTGTAAACATAAAAATGTTTTTCATAAACATTTAACATAAAACATTCATCATAATGTTTTTCATAGCATATAAATATTTCATAACAAGTAAAACAAGCAAAATCAAAATACATATTTCCATTTATATTTAATTATAAACTTTTAATTATGAACGTATTATGAACATTCTTTTCTTAGTTTAACTTTTTATCTTCGTTCCTTAACTTTCCTTATCTTATAAACTTTAGTGTTCGTACCAACATCATTAATCATGAGATCACAAACATGATGCTTCCTTTGCGAAAGACTTGAGACCATCGAACACTGAGGTTATAACTTTAACTTTATTTTTATACTTCATATCAAAAAGGCTGGTACGACACTTTTCTTTTATTATCTTTACTTTACCTTCTTTTTAACATTAGTGAGCATATTAAATGCTAACACATTATATGCAAATACATTTGCATATCATAACTTATACTGTAAAACTTATTGCATAACAAATGTAACGCAAAACTTATTATTTAAACTGTAAAACATTATACATTAACAAAATACAAAACATACTTTAAACATAATTTTTGCAAATACATTGTAAACTTTTACTTGATCTTTTAAAGCTTTATGCATATCAAATGCAATCATGCTTTAACATAATAGTTGCAAATGCATTGCAAATCTTGATTTAAATTATAAAACTTTTTGTATAACAAATGCAAATATACTTTTAAAAACAACTTATATAACAATTGCAAACACATTTGCAAACATATATATATATATATAAACATTTAAAAATTATTTACTTCATGTTGTAGGTGAGGTATGAACTAACCTAGACTTAGCTCTAACGTTCTTGTTTCTTTCCTTTTCCTTTCATTAGTCAGCCTCTATGTCCTGATTATACGACACCTGACTTATTAGTTAACTTTCTTTGTTATTAATCTACTTGATTGATAACTTAACTTAAACCTTAAACATTCATTCATTTTTGCTTATCTTTGTATTCTATCGGTTTATCCTTCTCTTTACTTTGTACGCTATTGCTTTTAACTTTGTGACCCACCAGGTTATCGTACCTTTTACTTAACTCTGTAACCCATTAGGTTACCACTCTTTTTACTTAGCTCTGTAACCCATCAGGTTACCTTTTTTCTTTACTTGACTTTGTAACCTATTGGGTTACCTTTCTTTTACTTAAACATCTGTTAGTTAAATTTCCCATCTCATGTGGCAGTTTTGCTACTTAACTTATTACAAAACACTTTTTTGTATAAGAAAGTTTCGCTAGTTTAGAGAATTCGATTCCGCTTTAGTCGTTTTCTTAAAAATGACGATTTTACCCTTAATAGGTTTTTTGCCAATTTCGTAACTTAATAAAACTCATTGCTTAACTTTATCGTTCTATTACCTACTTATTATAGAAAATTCTCACTAAGGAATTTTGCCAACATCAGACGTTTCGGGTCCGTTTTGGCCCTTTTTCATAAAATAATTGTTTTGCCCTTGACGAGTCTTTACAACTTTCGAAACCTGTTTTAAAACATAACTTTCATTTCTTTACGTCTCACAATATTGTGGAAAAAAAAACAATGGTTTTTCCTTTAATTAAATCTGTTTTGTCAAAACTTTACAGTTTTGACCCGTAATGCAAAAATCTTTATATTTTCGTCCTTAATGTTTTTCTTTCATTCTTTCATTGACTAAACTTTAAGTCCTTTAAGACTTGATAACTATGGTTACCCACTACCTTAAGTAGTGCAGGAACCCAGCGTTCGTAAGTGGAAACCCAATTTTCGCACAACTTTATAGTTTTGGCCCGAAAATACAAAAATCTTTACAGTTTTGCCCCCGAAACCAAAAACAACCACTATATGCCAAAACATTAACTTTTTCTCAAGGAATAAAACTTTTCAAAGTTTCATGGCCAAATTCAATACATTTCATACCGCTTTCATTTCTTGAAATTTTATGCTCAAAATTTCGTAAAATTCATAGCTTCTAAACCGAGCAAAATTTTAATAAACCATCCATGTTGTCCTAATAGTTTCGATAAGTTCTACAACTTTTGTGTTTTAACTTTCGTCAAATTCAAATGTTTAGGTAGACTTTTTGACTGATTTTCAAATCTGCCAGGAATTAGCAAAGCTTTGCAATTTAGCCCTTTTGAAATTTTGCAAAACTTTGCTCACAAAAATTCTTTCCCTCATTGTGTTGGTAGATCTCATGCCATATTTGAAACATAAATTGGCCCCTAAAGCCCTTAAAATCATATTCCTTTTAAACTAGTTAGACTTTATAAAGTTTAACCATTTTTCATTTTTAACCTCAAAACCTTTACTTTCCTTCTTTCCATCATTATCACCATTATCATAGAACATAAACTAATCATGCCATAATGTTCATATTACATGCTATAGCTTAAACATTTCATCAAACACATGTATGCATAAAAACATAAACTTTAGCTTAACTTCAAGGACTAAAAATTTACCTAATCCTTGCTAGGGCTTGGCCTTCTTTTTCATTGCTTGAAATCCTCATTGCTTGAAATCCTTCAAAGTCCGTTTGACAACAATTCATAACATAACCCATGAAAACCCCATCCAATTCATGAGCCAAACCCAATGAAAAACATAAAAACCCATAATAAAAGTCTAGATTTTTAGCTCCACAATTGCTTGTCCTTGATTGTCCACACTTAGACTTGCTTCAAACATGATTTGGAGGCTTGAAAATCATCAAAATTTGAGCGAGAATGGCCTTGGGAGGGACGGTTTTCTTTGGGAGGATATTGGAAAAATTTATAAAACCAAACTTTTTTAAATTTTTAAAAAGTCCTTGTCTATTTATAGACATCACTCTAGGTACTTGTTTGCAAAGGAAAATTTGCCCAATACATGTGGCTAAGGGTGTTCACGGTTCGGTTACCGTTCGTTTTGGTCGGTTTGGTTACCGAACCGTAACTTTTGGTTTTTAGAATTGCAAAACCAAAACCGCACCGCATACCAAGAGTATTCGGTCAGTTAATCGACCGTTCATAGTCAGTTTCCATTGTCGGTTCAGTTTGGTTTTCAGGAGATGATAATCTAATGGGATACAAAAAGCGTACTATCAGTTTATCACATTTTATTTTATTTTTTTGTTAAAGAATTGCTAAATAGTATAATATATTGTGTATTATTTAGGTTCTTTTTGAAATGGTGCTAAAAAAATACTATAACCGAACCGAAATAGGTTAAAAAAATATTATTTAGTTTTAGAGTAAATAGGCATTCGGTTCGGTTCGGTTCGGTTCGGTTCGGTTTATAACCGAACTGAAATATTCAAACCAAAACCAAACCGTCCCTTACCGGACGGTTCGATTAACCAAACCGAACCTGTTCGGTTTTCATGAAACTGATTTTTTTCGGTCTTTTCTCGTGCGGTTCTTTGGGCGATTTCGGTCGATTTCGGTTTTTTCGGCTTTTTTGTGCAGTCCTACATGTGGCACAATCTCCACCCTTGGAGTGTCCCCCTCATTTTTCTTTTTTTCTTTCTTTTCTTTTTGGTGACTAACCACCCTAATTATTATTAGGGTTGGGCGACATTAGTAAATATGGTGGCCCAATCAAAACTCTCAAGGTGTCCTTTTGGTAGGTCCCACAAAACTTTTTATACAGTCCAAGTTTTATTGACAGTATTTTTTTCCTATACTGTTGGTATTCTTCTCCATACATTTCATGAGGTTCCACAACTCCCCATACTTATTTTCATCAATCACCATAATGTAATTCCAATATTATCTAACCTTATACAATCTAAATTTATACTAATAGTATTTTTCTTATACTGTCGGTATATTCTCTATACTGCTACAGCATTCTTTATTCATCTATATTCTCTAAACAATATTATTCCTATACTGCTTTAACTTAAACAGTCTAATTTTTATACTGCTTAACCTTAAACAATCTAATTCCTACACTGCATTACTTTTAGAGTGTAATTTTCATACTACATAACTTTATCAGTATACTTTCTTATACTGTATTATTTTAATACTGTATAATTTTTCATATTGTTATACAGTATTTTTCTTAAATTGTATTTTTTGTCTCAATATTTATTGAAATAAATTTTGCAATAATTAAGCTATTGAGTTTGTTTTCCATATCAATCATGTTAGAAACGCGGTGCGCAGCGGAATTTTAAAATTTTTTCATAAGAGTATTTTCCAAAACACAAGTTTGACATGTTATATGTATAAATTAGACAGATTTTACTAACCTCTGTGTGCCGAAGAACCTCCGCAACCTGTGTAGAGAAGTAACATTCCAAAAGAGCCTCAACCAACTGGTCTTCTTTGCTATTCTCTATCCACAATCGGAGTGAGTGTGGGCTCACACGTACAGCTCTTCCACCGATGACTCTCCTTCCAACCAATAGAGAGAACCCAAAGCTAATGTTTGTGATTTGTGAACAAAAGCTTTCAAGGAGTTTTCAGATACTCACTAAAAGATTATCACTCTTAATCTCTCAATTGATTTGAGTAAATCATAAGACTCACTCCCTTTTGATAGCTATTGGTCCTGGGCAGTCCTTATTAGATTGGGTCTCAAAAACTCGAAACAGAATCAAGTTCGGATCAATATCTGATAAGATCCACGTGAAAATGCGTAATCTTATCTCTCGCTGATCGGTAGGCTGAACAGCCTGATCGGCAGGCCGAACAGGCCCCATTGGCAGGCCGAACACGTCATTCGGCAGGCCAAACTCTGGAGAAAAAATCTCCGCGAATCTTTTATTTTCCACCCGAGATTCTAAAGGATAAAGTCTTAGTTTTGATTCAAATAACCCAATAGAGAAGTTATCTGATCAAAACAAACTTTATCAAGATAATCTCTAAGAAAACAAATCAATTCACAATAATTCTACAAGTTTATCTTGATCTAATTTGTCCAAAATAAAACAACCGATAAACAGACAAGAATTATCTGATCGCAATAATTCAACAAGTTTATCTTGAACTAATTTCTTACAAAATTAATTCAACCAATAAACAAACATGAATTATTTAATTCATCCAAATTTTAAACCAATCTGATAAATCTGACATAAGTTACCAATTATTGGAAAAGCACGCCGTGTCGTTACAGGATTTTGTGAGCTAGCAAAGGGGACCAAAATGGACCTATAAAGTTCAAGCTCATGATAACTATGAAACCCAATATCCCAAATATACATTTCACAATCATCAACTCCAACGCTACTCCACTAAAAGCTTAGAGCTGCACTCTCAAACTTTATAGAATTACGAAGCTCATGTAGCCAAGTCTCCATGACATATCATAGTATATCGTATCCCCATATGATCATCCATAATCAGCTTAAGGATAAGTTCTGTCTTACCTTCCCGATTATTTTTATCTTACGTTCTATTATCTCACCATTAGAAAACTTACCATCCAAAGATAGTATACCATTTGGTTACACCTATGTATCCAAATGGTTGAGCGCTCCAGTTTTCCAATTACAGGAGAACGCATATAAGAGGATATCATTACTCCTAAAGAGGAGCTATGGATTCCATATCTATGAATAACAAGTCTACGCTATCAAGAGTCATGCCTCCAACGTACCGGCATGCATACCACTATTGAGATGTGGGTGTCACCCTTTGGTACATCAAAAGACACAAGTCAAGATAACGGGCCCACTATTCATCTCAGGATTAATATACAATACAAATGATTGTCTAAAGTGAATCGATTTGCCGAGACAGAATTATTAATCCAAATCAATTCACTTTATGTCCCGATCTAACACATCGTCACCTATGACAACGTGTCAATATTTCTATTCACAGAGTCCAACTCCGATGGTCAAGACAAACCATCTTCCATAAGGGATATAGACAACATAATATTCTTTACATGAATAAAGCGCCCAACTTTATTCCCTTGATTGCGGATCATAAGTTTTAGACCGTCACCTTAAGAATCGTGTCTTCTGCATAATCAGTCCATCATATGCCCAATTCTTAAGGTTTAGACTAACAGTCTTAGACTACTGTTTACTTATAATACATTCAACAAATATGAACGTAAAGAGGACAAGATTTGGTATATATAAATAAATAAATTCTTTATTAATAAAAATGTCTCTAAAAATATATTACATTTTTACTCCTTAGGACAGACATGTCTAACAATTCCTTCTTTATTTAAGGCTATAGCATGGTTTTCACCTTTAAAATCCTGTTTTTTTGCTATTATGGACTTTATCATATAAATTGGATTAAACAATAATCCTTAAATTATTACATTTTTACTATGCTTAAAATGCTCAGGTGTTATACAATTAGAGAGATTACTGCTAAATAGTATTGAAAGAAAAAGTATCATAACCATAATGATACTTGAGCAACTAGATTTGCAAACTGTTTGATTTTAATATGATTAAAATATAATCATTCTGGCGTACAAATATATTGTTGGATTATGATATGATATGTTGGTGAATGTAATCTATTTTAGGGACATTTGCCTCTCTCTCTAACTTATTTATGTATTATTAGTACGTGTTCTTTGAAGAAACTTCTTTTGTTCCAAACTTGTCTTACTTGGTGTTTGGCAATATGAGTTAGAATTAAAACTTTTGATTGTTACAACGTAAAGTTTTCACATGCTATAATGTTAAAAATATATGTTATAAGATAAAGCTCTCATATGCTACTATATTTTTGACCAAAATTAGTTCTAATTAATGCTTTCAAACACCTTATTATTTAATTTGTTAACTATACCTAATGTCTTCTTCTCTTCTTTAAAGCACATATGTTTTCACAAAGAACTCACGATAATTAGAATGCATTCTATGGCTCACAGTTCCAAACTTTGATTTTTAAACAAATAAACATTAGCATTCTTTTTGCCGCTAATGAAATTAGCATTCACTTGACGTAGCGTTGGAAAGTAATATATATATATATATACATATTTATGCACGTGCGATTGTATGTCAGGAAAGGTTTTAAAAAAATTAAAATAAAATCGCAATTCAAACAATTTTACTATAATATTTTTTTTTATAAAAATTTAATTTTCTGTTTAAATTTAATCAATTGACTAGTTTTTTTTTTCTTTCAAAACAAATTCTCTTAAAAGATTTCCCGTCTTAAATTTTTGTATATATAAATTTTTTACCAGGCTATTCTTATAATTATGAAAAAGCCCCACCATTTCTTGGAAAGCATTAATTACAGTAAATCCATTCATTGCTATTTGGTTCCTATTTGCCTATTTAGTATTTCGTTCCTAAATAATACTAAATGTATTTTGCTATGGCTAAAATATTGAAATATAAAAAATTAATTAAAAATATTTGAAAACTTTTTTAATGAATATTTCAAAAATTTTAAATGACATGTTCTATTGTATTTTACTGGACAAGACTAAAAAATTCTAAAAAAATAATAAAAATACAAAAATTATAGTAAATAATATCTGTATGAAATTAATTATAAGGAATTATAGACATTGAAAATATTTAAGGTAAATAGCAAATTTACTAAGAATAGAATATTTACAAAATAAAAAACCTATTTATTATTTGAGAAAAAAACCTATTTATTAAAATAATTTATCTAATAAATTTTTTATTTATTTCAGGCATTTATTATAGTGTTTGAAAAATTAGTAGAAACTATTGTGTAAAATCTCATATAGTAAAAAATTACCTTATAAAATTTTTATATGTTATAATTTTTAAGCCTAAATTGATGATTTAAATTGTTTTTTTTTTTTTGTGAAAATTTAAACAGCTTTTTTAACCTACGTCTAAGTGACATTTAGAAAAAAAGAGCGTTTATCTCTACAATAAAAAATGCTATAATTAGGCCCACCCCGCGTATATCTCAAATCCAAAGATTGGATAATCTAAACAAAAATCGAGAGTCGAACATAAACAGTTGAAGTGAAAGTCAAACAATCGTAAGTCTTTGGATTTTCCGAATCTTTTCTCCAGATCTTCAAAACCCTAACCCATTCTTCTTCTTCTTCAATTTCTGAACCCTAATTACATTTCATTGCCCGATTGGAAAGTGGATCCCGCGCCATGAGGCGCAAACGAGCTGCTCGGAAGAGAGTCAACATCGAATTCGATGCCGAGCCCTCTATATGGTACGAGCACGTCCCGGCGAACAAAGCCGACGATTTCTCGTTCTCCGAACACGTCCCGGAGAAGATAGCCGACGATGTTGCGGCCACGATACCCAAGAAAAGAAAGCTAGACATCGTTGTTGTTGAACCACAACCGCAACTAGAAGTACAACAAAACTCGGCAAAGGACGAGGTAAATCGATGGTTGCTTTCGATTTCAGTTTTTTGTCGCCGGAATTTTTAAATTTTTTGGGGATTAGGGTTATACGAATTCTGATGTTTCTGATGCTTGAATCGCTCCTGAAATGTGCATTTGGATCGGTTAGGGTATTTTTGGGGTTCTTCTTTGTGAACTTGTTCGATGTGGTCGTTTTGTTTATACTGTGGCTAAAAAGTTGTGTTCTTGATCTTGATGTCAGTCATCAAATGCGAATCTCCGTTGGATTCTGCGTTTCTCTACTTACATGGTGATTCGCATATTGTTTCGAATAGTTTTCTCAGTTAGATGCGTTTTGAGGAATAAATTTCTTACCGTCCCAGTTATATACTTGCGGCTTAGATTTGATTTACCATGTGACCTCTCAGGTTATTACCAGTATTCACCCTGGTTTCTTTCAATTTCTTTTGTTTACAATCAACATATATGTAGTGATTCTTGTTTATTGAATTACTTCTTATTTGCCAGAAATTCATTGATAAAGGTCATATATTAATTAGTTTTAACAATCAGTTTTTATTTGAATAGGGATTTATGTTATTGGGGTGTTTTTCCTAGGGGTGAACAGACGGAAGGGTTGGCGGTTTCGGGTAGTTTTGGTTCCTTTTTTTTTTTTTTTTTTGTATAATCGCCAACCCGCAGACTGCCCGTGGAACTGCAGGCAGTTTTGGTTCGGTTGTATTGCTTTAGCCCAAAGTAATTTTTTTGGGCTTTTTAACCAAAAAAAAGAAAGCCCTTTCGGTTTTTTTAATGTCCCCGGTAAGTTCTGGTTTGTTCCACTCCAGATGCCATCAAACTTTCCCTTCAATGCTTCATTTTATACTTCAATCAATTACAAGAAGTTAACTACTATTGGGAAGTCACTTGGTGTACTTGATTTTTTTCCCCTCTTACAACTATTAGATTTAGTATGTTTTGAAATGTGAAAGGAGAGATTCTATTCTTTAAATTTTTTTACTTGTTTGTACCTTCTGATATTCTCAATACTACTGATACTGAAAATTGAACTTTTTTTTTTTTTGGCTTTTTGCAGGCTTTGTTGTTGTTGGGCTTTGAAGCGGAGGAAATTGAAAAGGTGACACTAGCTTTTCAGTCACTGGTTTTTGTTGTTTAGTATAGCCCAAGGGAATTAGGCTTTTTTTTTATTATATAAATGGCGGGGGGGGTTCGGGTTGAACCCGCTGCCTAAATCCCAAAACTGCGCCCGCGCTCTTGTATATGTTGGCAGGAGGGTTCAACCCGCCCGGACATGGACCCGCTTTTTCGGGTGGATTGGTGTGGGGCGGGTTGGCGGTTTCGGGCGGTTTTTGTGCAGCCCTCCCATTATCCTTATGTCGTTTTGGTTTAATTTTCTATTTCATCATCTGGTTTGCCTATAAATTTGGTTGGCATTTTGTAATTTCCAGTCATAGAGAATGGTTGACGAATGATTATTGGGTGTCATCCTCTTGAGTCCTCGTTCTCTCTCTAGAATTCTCTCTTTTTCTCATGTTGTTCTATTTCTATCTCTGTAGTGGTTCTTCATCTCTATCTCGGTCCTATTCTTCTCTCTCAATTCTCTCTTTTAGCTTTGTCCTGTTCTACTCATTGATTGAATTATTTTGTTTTAGGTTGATTTACAGGCTGAAAGCTTGATTGTGCCAAAAAACAATTGGAATACCAAGCAAAAAGTAAATCTGTACTCCAAGGCCAAAGTCATCAATAACATCAATGAAAAACTAACAGCGAAACAAAAAGAAATTTTTAGGAAAGGGTGCTTCGGACATTTGCTAGATTTTAAAATTGAAAAGTTCCCATCACAGTTGATACACCACCTTATCCTAAGGCAATGCCCACAAGCGAAAAAAAAATGAATTATGGTTCGACATAGAGGGCACGATTGTTAAGTTTGGAATGAAGGAATTTGCACTCATCACAGGGCTCAACTGCAACAATTATCCCTTTATTTTTGAGAAAAAATTACCTGAGAGTACTACAAAGCGAAAATTCTTCAAAAAAGGAAAGTCAGTTCAAAGAATAAAGTTGAATGATGTGTTCCGTGCTAATAAGGGAGCCAATGATGAGGATATTGTGAAGCTGGCGAAATTATATTGCTTGGAGAGCTTGTTAATACCCAAGAAATTAGAAAACAACATTGACCCTAACCACCTGAAGATGGTTGATAACCCAGAGCTATTTGACAATTATCCGTGGGGAAGATTGTCTTATGAGATGACCATAGCTTATATTAAGAGGAGCATTAAGAGCCAAGAAGCAGAAGCATATGGGATTGGTGGTTTTCCGTATGCCGTGATTGTGTGGGCATACGAAACAATCCCGACTTTGATAAAAAAGAACTTTGCAAAGAAGATTCGAAATGGAATCCCAAGAATTATAAACTGGGAAGCTGATCAACAACCTTCTTTTAGGGAAATTACAGACAGAGTATTTGATTCCCTTGAGGCAAGTATTCAACAGCAATGGTGTTTTTCTTCCATCTGAAATTTGAAGCATATTATGGTAAATTTATTTACTTACGTAGAAAGTATATGTATGGTAAATTTATAACACATTGATGTAACACTTTCAGCTTGAAGTGTGCCAGATTGTCCCTACTAAAGAAGAAATGGAACAACCTTTTATGGCTCCTTTTCGAAAAGAAAAAAGGAAAGAGCTCAATGGAGTGGAAGAGGAAAAAGATGAAAGTGATTATGAAGACGTTATTCTAATGCCAGCTCCTACAAGGCAGGTTCCGAAGATTGAAATTGGAAACCAAGTACGGAGGAATCAAACTGCAAACCAAGGTGAAGTAGATCAAGTGGTAAAAAGTTTGATGTGCAAGGTTGAAAGAATGGAGAAAACACAATTGGAGATGAAGAAAGACATGGAAGAAATGTACACCATGCTGCTCAAGATACACAGCAACGTGGTTGATCAACCAAGTTACTTTGTAGGAAAATATAGCAGCAAAAAAAAAGTGCATGCCGAAGAAAATAACGACAAAATCATGGAAGAAAGGAATCAGAAAATGGGGGAGAATGCTGGTGAAAAGAATGATGGGGAGAAGGTGTGTAAGCATATCGGTAAGTTTCTGATTTACTACATAAGAAATTCAACTTAATTGTAATTGCTTGATCTCGTAGAATGATACAGAAAGAGGAGATGGACATGATGACAAAGTCATTGAAGACGTGAACGAGAAAATGGAGAGCAGAGATAGAGAAATGAATGGTGGGCCGAAGGTATGCATTATGCAAGAATGGTGAATATACTTTATAAGTTTCTGATCCATAACAATTCCAAGTTGATAAAATTTTCTTGATCTTGTAGGAGGATATCAGAATGGAAGATGAAAAAGATAATGAAAACTTCAATGAAGAAGAGAATGAGAAAATGGATGACCAAGAAATTGACAAGGGTGGTGAGCGTAAGGTATGCTTATTGAATTATTGTAATATTTTATTTACTACACGTATTTCCATGTTATTACAACTACTTAATCTTGTAGGATGATACTGGAAAAGAAGATGAAGCACATAATGACAAGGTCATGGAAGGTGTCAATGAGAAAATGCAGAACAAGGATCGTGAAAAGAATGGTGAGCAGAAGGTATGTAAGAATAATGACACTCTTTAATTTTGGTTTCGTTAACAAAAGAATTCCAAAGTATAACAGTTTCTTGATCTTCTAGGATGCTATTGGAAAAGAAGATGAAGAACATAATGACAAAGTCAATAAAGACGTCAATGGGAAAATGGAGAACAAGGATGGTGAAAAACATGGTGAGCAGAAGGTACGCAAGTATATTGTAGCTCTTTTCCTGATACAGTAAACAAAAGAATTCCAAGTTAAAAAGTCTTTTGTACTGTAGGAGGATACTGGAATAGAGGGTGAAAAAGTCAATTGTGGCAGAAATGAGAAAGTGGAGGACAAGTAAAATGATTAGAATGGTGAGCATAAGGTGTGTAACCTTATTGAACCTTTGTAACCTCAACTAAATTGCAGTCTTTGTATCATTGGATGATACTGGAAAAAAAATTAAAATAATGAAGAATTAAATAAACATGTTTAACTTTTTTTTAGTTTTTATTTTTATACAAGCATGAATGGATTGTTCTTTAAAGTGTTACGTTTTTGTGAGCAAAATGCAGGTTTTGCTATGTCTAATCCCTTCCTTATATTTCACTATTCTTTATTGAAAAGAAATGTGAGTTCATTTCGTGCTTTCTTAATTATTTTCTTGCCTGGTCGTATTAAGAAACTAACAAGAAACATATCATGTCACAAATTTGAGAGTATGAGATTTTGTTGATGTTGTACTTGCTATGTACAATTTGTTTGTTTCATTCTGGATTTTATTTGCTCCTTGCCATTAGTTTTTATTTTTTATTTTTTTTTCTGAACTAATGGCAATTGTCGTCTATAACATAATTGTGTTCCTTGAAGATTATTAATACTGATCATTTTATGGAATAGATAAGATTCTTGAAACCTTTATTTGGCTCTTGTGTGTATTTGCCTCCGCTGATTTATTGAGCAGAATGTTTCTTTGCCGAGTTTTGTTATTCTGTAAGCGTGAAGATCGTTAGGGGTTGTTGCAGCTGACTTCTGGACTACCGAGCTTAATTGTCTTTCATTTTTGTTGAATTTAGTTGTGGACCTTGTTCCAATGAGAGGCATATCTAATTCATCAGTGTTCTTACTAGTAATTACGGGTTCCTCAATGAGGAAGTTCAGTTGTAAGAATCAAAGGAATGAGTGCTCCTCAATATATGCTCAGCGAGAAAGATATTCTGCTTGAACAATATGTATCACAGAGAGTATTATTTCACTGAACTTCAACTTATAAATGGTACCTGCTTGATGAAGTATGCGATGGTTTACTTTATTTTAGTCTGTGTAGTTTAGCAGCCGAATAGTATAGTTCTAGCTAACTTAATACTTTTGCCAACTATTTTCCAGACTATTTTTTTCTCCAGAAATGAGTAAGAAGTAGTTCATCGATAGCAAGTTAGAGCATGTTGTGGAAACCCCCGAAAGAAAGAACTTGGGAAGGAAGCCAAAGAGTTGGGAGAAAACTTGAAACCGAAAATGATTCGATTCAGAGTGATTTTGAAAAGGTAAACTTATATGAGAGTACTTATGTTGCCTGAGAATATTCCCTGGTGAATATGAATTATAAAGGTCCTCATTCTAGATTAAGTATGTCATTGTACCCTTGGTGAATATTTAGAAGGCCTTTCTAATTTGTTAGAAGACTGTTTATTAGGTGTCGCTAACCTATGTGCATCCATTGTTAACTACCTTTTAGCTACACTTTTCATCAAATATTTCTCTCTTTTTTCTTGTAGATCTACTCTATCTATATATGTACTTTCTTTGTTTTGCAATGAGTAAACTTGTTGAAAAGGGGAGTAGAGAAGGTAGAGGAAATTTAGGGTCGTTGGGCCGGCAGTAAACCGATGAATTTATCTTTCTGATGTTGTATTTTTGACAGTTTGTTTGCTGGGGAGGGTCTGTATGTGGTAGTTGTTTCGCCAGTCAAGTCAACATTTGGCGAGGGTAGAGGCTTAGAATATGTGCACAACAGCACAAATATGAAAGTCTAATCCATTCCTGGTGTCCTCAGCAACCCCAGAGAGACAGAGAGGGTGAGAGGTCTATCCTGATCATGTCCTTTAGTAAATACAAATGTGAGAAAACTGTTGTCGCATTGTTTGTACTTGTGTTCTACAACGCGAGGGCTTGAATGTACTATGCAGGTGTACTCTACAAAAAACCAAAAAAAGAAAAAATTTACGAAGATGAACTTTGACCTTTTTTTTTTATTATTTTTTAATCCTAAATGAACGTCTGACCCTGATAAATACTAGCACGCACCTATCACCACCACTTTGTCGAGACTTTGCTCTCTTAGCCATGGTTCGTGCGTGGTCCTCCATGAGCTACCCCTCCTGCGCTTGCTGATCCTAGTTAGGATAAATCGGTACTCACCAAAATCTAGACGTTATTTCAAAAGTAAAGGCATGAAGAAGGGATATTTATTTTTTTATACCCTCTATTTTAAGTTAATTTAAAATCTATACATTCGGTTTCGGATCTCATGGAATGTATATTTTTAGATTTGACTTAACATACAAATTTATACATTTTTTCAATCAATTTTTAATTTTAACCTAATCATTTGCCGTAAATATCCTCAAATTAAAAAATAGGAGAAATAAACAAATTTAAATAGCTTTATAATAAGTTTTTTTACTTTAAAAAATTATAGAATACCTTAAAATATGTGTTTTGTGTGCGTGTGTGTGTTTTTTTTAATTTTTAAAAGTTTTATTTTTTTATTTTATTTAAAGATAATTTTAAAGGCCAAAATCGATTATTAATTGAAGTAAGGTATTAATTTGTACATTAAATATAATCTGAAAGTATATATTCGATAAGATTTAAACTAAAAGTAGTGTTTGAATAAACCTAAGATATAAAGTATAAAAAGATAAATAACCCTATAAAGAATTTAAGCTTCGATTTATTGACATGTTTTTATTTTTGCGTAGCTTTTACAACCGCCCATTTAAACTTAAACAGTTCTAGAGGTATAAGAAACTTTGTGTGTGTATATATTTCAAACTAAACAATAGTCGTTTTACCTTATTTGCCTCCGGCATGGTTTATGTTCAAGCCAAAAGCAATAATTATAACCATCCCAAAAAAGAAAAGAGCATTAGCGATAATAATTAATGGATACCAAAAAAAAAAAAAAAAAAAAAGGGGACGGCATTGTTACCCTGACGTTCGTAGGGGTCCTTTTCTTTTTCCCCACAGAGGAACGGGAGGAGAGGGGGGGAAACGACATCTAAGGCTAACGATACTTCATGTCATATGCGTGGGAAACGGCTTGTCGCTTTAAGAATTTAACAAAACGACACCTTACAAGAACGACGTGTCGTATGATGAAAAGATATTGGCTCCGAAGGTCCCATCTTTTCTTCGGCTTTGTTAAAACCCTAAAACAAAACGAAGCCCCCATATATAAGGCGTCGTCTTCCTTAAAAAATCAAGACAGATCTCTTTTTTCACTATCTTGAAACCCTAATTTTGCGATTTATTCGCACCAGCAAGGCAAATGCTTTTTCTTTGTGGGCTGTGATTGGAAAGAGAGAGGCTCGAGTGGGTTTGGAATTCGATTGCTCTATCAATCCAACCATGAAAACCCTGATTCCATGACAAAAGGAAAAATCGATGAACAATAAGGGAGGGCAAAAATTTTGAATCTTTGGCCGCCGCCCCTTTTTCATTTCGAAAGGCAGGCCTTGTTTGGCGTCCGAGAATCTCATTTTCTCTCTTATTATTCCCAGTTTTTTCTGTGTCCCTGGATTTGGGTTTTCTTCCCCACTGTGACGGTCCTTTTAATTTATACACTTGATATGAGCCCTTTCCGGCCTATATAAGAAAAATCCCATCTTTCTTTCAAAGTTTTTTTTTTTTCCTTTAATTTCATTGTATTCGATTTTGGGTTCTCTCTTTTTTGTGCACTTGTTGTGTTTTTCGCGAGAAAATTTTATGTTTTTTTCTCGCTAAGTCAACTGTGCGTACAAAGAAAGCCCAGTACTTTTTGAGGATTAGGCAGCGGCCAGACAACCGTAGGGATGGTATCCACAGATGAAGGGCTAATTTTATCCCTTTTTTGTCTACTGATTCCATCTCACATTCACAATTTTATTTTTGTTCATAAGCTTTTTCAATTTTGTGCTTGAAAGGGTTGATTCTTTTATCTTGTCTGCTTATTTCCATGTCAAGTTTTGTTTTTTGGCATAAATTCTGGATTTCCTTTTTTTTTTTTCTTAGCTACCAAGTGGGGTTTTCTTTTGCTTGTGCTTAGTGTGGCTTTCAATTGTGCTTGGTGTAGATCAAGGGAATCGAGTAGTTTAGGTTCAATTCTGGAATGTTTTTGTAGAGTTGTTGTTGTTTATGGTTAAATGCCTGTTAGACTGGAACAATGAGAAGTGGTGTTACTGCCCGTATCGAGAGGCGAGGAGGTATACCATTTTATCATGCATATATATTGAACATCCGCTAGATAAACAATTAGCATATTTTTTTTTAGATATGTAGATATTAGGGTGAGTAATCTATTAGGGTGTTTGAAAAGGTGGTGGGAACAACTACTTTTAGCATATTTTTTTATTATTATGTGAGATCATAACTGAGATTGTGGTGAGAACTGAGTGGTTTCTACCACTACCAAACACCCTTTATGTAAATATCTAATTATATTTTTCTCTCTTGGTGTGTTTACATTTATTGTTTAGTCAAAATCAACGTAAATACTTTTCTAAAATATTTTATATTAGTTAGTTTTTAATAATATGGTTTTCAATTTAAAATATTTTGGTAATTATGTTAGTGGTGATCATGATAATTTTTTATAATTTTGACTAAATGATTAAAGTAAAATACAATAAGAAAGATATAATTGCTCTATTGTTGGGTGAGCATAACAGCGTATCATATATTTTTGGACTATTGATGATTTCTCACCCGTATTTAATTATATCTTAACTGGAGTCTTTGGAGGAATAGTATTGTTTATTTTATTATTTTACATGAGCAATAATTTTGGAGGGGTTTGTGCGTTTTTTGAAGTAAAAATTTAAAAACACTTTTAGTATAGTTTTTAAAAAAATTTTATTTTTAAAATAAAAATATTTTCACTTATTTTAAAAATAATATCAAATGGTTCTTTGTTTTTAAGGGCCTATTTGGTTTGAGTATTTGAATAGAATATTTGAATGAAGATTTAAATTTTTATGAGACAAAATATTATAGTAAAATGATTCGAATCGTGATTCAAAGATCAAAATAAACGACCTTTAGGACTTTCAACATTTAGACATGCAGTCGTGGTTAAATGCCTTTGAGAGTTGAGGCCATGGTTTCAAGCATGACGCATAAATAGTTAGCCAAGACAAAAGCTTTTGGATATATGAAGCCATAAGTAGTTGCTCGGAATACGACCTATATATGAGTTGTTAGATTTTCATCGGATTTTTTAAGATGTGCACAATTTAAGTCTGTTTGGTTTATAACTTCAAAACATGATAGTTTAATTTTTTTTTAATTTGAGACAATGGTTTGAAAAGTATGATTTAAAAGTATAATATAAACTTATAGAACAACAAATATAACAATAAATAACAGGTACAAATATTAAATCGAGTTACCCATTCTTTGACAATTATCAGCAACTTACTTGCTATTTTTGTGCCTTTAGTGGGCTTAGTATTTCCTACAATTGCAATGTTGTCAATTGATTTTGGGATTAAAAAGATGATAAAATCTGAAACTGTTTTCCCTTCCACGTTAATAAGTTCCATGTCTACTCTAATGATCTCTAGATATGCGGTGCATATAATATCTTATTTACCTTTTGTGTTAAAGTGGTGGGTGCTGCCAAATGAAAATCTGTACGTTAAGTTATGATCGACCATGATAGTTCACATCATGCAAATTGAGTCCAAACGAAAAAGAGAGTTCAGTGGTTCTTCCAAAAACTTAAAAAATGAAGGAAATGAAAGAAAAGAGGATCTATTCTTTGCCTAAGCTAAAAGTAAACAACGAGACAACACAATCGAAGCTTTATTTGGTATGAGACAGTTTAGACATTATTTCAGTTACAAACAGTTTAAAACTTTTTTATGTTACAGTAAAAAAAAAAGTTGTTATAGTATAATATTTTTATATATTACAGTAAAAATAGTTATAACTAATAGTTTTTACTAGCATGCCAAACACCTTATAAGAAAAGATTTTGCAACTGTGATATCTTAATGTTTCCACTTGAATATTATTAAGAGGATCTCTTTTTTATATCATTATACTAAATACCCCGTTTAGTTGATACGTTTGAATATAAAGTTAGAACAAAAAAAAAAATTAAATTTTTGTGAGAGAAAATAACATAATAAAAAAAGTTTTAACTTTTTTTTTTTTAAACTATGAAACAAGTATGGGCTAAAAATTTTGCAACTTGCGGTAGAAAAGGAAAAGGAAAAGGAATAATTCTTCTAGCTAAACTGAGCTAAATGGAATCTACTAATAGGCGTTTTCTAGGTAATCATGTGATTTTTGGGATTCGTTAACGCTAATATTTTTCGGATTGCATTTCTTTAATCTGTCTGTAAGTAAAGGGAAGGTCATCAGAACCAGGGAAACACCAAACTTTTTTATTTTTTTTCAAAAGAAAAGATTTCATTCCAACGTAAAAAATACAATTGAGAAATCAACCTATAAAACAAGACATAACTTCCAAATGAGCCTAATTCCATCAATACAATCTTATAACGCTGAAAGGGTATAATCTATTTCAGAGATCAGAAAAAAAAAAAAAAAAAAAAGGGACTTTAGACGCAATAAGAACGAGCCCACATATAGCTTCTCCAAAACCTAATGTATATATTGCTCATACTTCCATCTAATCAAGAAAAATACAGAAGTTGCATGCCTAACCAATTAGTTCGTTGGAGAGGAACTCGTTCCCTATCTGTGGTATATGACCATGAATAGGGTGTTTAGCAGGATGATGAGAATTGTTGGTTAGAATTCTTTTACTGTAGAATGTGAGAGCTTTATACTGTAGTTATTTTTTTATTGTTATTGTAGCATATGAAAGTTTTACACTGTTTATAACTGAAAAAGTGGTGTGAACAGCTTTTGTCAAACACAAGGGAAGTATTGGAGTTAGGAGTTTTGTATTGGAGTTAGGCTCTTCTTCATCCCTCCCAAAGGAAAATAAACCAAAAAAAAAAAGAAAAAAAAATTCTTTTCCCTTTTGAAAAAAGGGTAAGCTTGGAATGGTTGGCTACATGGATTAACCTTGTGAATTTAAAATCATGTACATCAAAGGTCAACTTTTAGTTGTTTGAAATGCCTCTTTTTTAAAAAAAGAGAAAGAAAGAAAAAAAAAAGAAAAGAAAATAAATTAGAGAAAAGCCCATCAATTTTATTTTATAAATAATTCGTATTCTTCCTCCGAAAACTGCTAATTTTCCACCAGTCCGAATTTAATTAAAAAAACACTACTTAAGATAAGGCCTAACAGATCACCTATGAACCTGCTAAATGTGAACGCATAATTTTTTTTTTTTTTTGGTTAATTTTGACCAGAAGTGGAGTGTGCAACCCTGCCTATTACATTGAAGATGCTATTTTTTTTTTTTTTTAACTACCACCCAAAAGCTAGTAGTAGGTTCGAATTGATTCACAATTTGGTAGAGCATTAGCCAATCTTTTGTGCTCGTCCTTGATTCCAATTCAGAATTCACATATAAAAATCGATTAAAAATATCTTAATAATTGTATGGTCCTCTGCAAACCTAAGTCCAGTTCAGATCCTCGGATAGTGTTTTTCCTTTTTCTCCCTTTTATCGTATTAGGCATTGTTAGTACTCATAGGTTATGTTTTTCGTGTCATAATATAATTTATTAGACATCATTAAAGACATCAAAAAATTAGAGAGATGATTTGTAACAATATACCTTAAAGTCTGTACTTATAAGTTGTACCATTAAATACCATTTATGACGTAAATTGATGATGGAACCAACTTTTTTGTTAGTAAATAGTATAAAACTCTCACATGCTACAATAAAAACAAATAGTTGCTATAGTGTATAACTCTCATATGTTATAATATTTTAAATTAAAAAGTTGATCTTAACCATACTTGCTAAACACCCTAATCATTAAGATTTCAAATGTCAGAATTAAAAAAATTTAAGGTCCAATGTCTACTGAGAAAAGTTTTGTATACATTTGTGCAAAAAAAGGGCCATATCATCCATCAATGTAAGACTGTAAGCTATTCAACAACAATTGAAAAGATTCTTTATATTCAGAGTCAGATTTGTCACTTACTTCAATATTTGGGGTTCAAATTGATAGATAGCTTTAAATTCAACGTGCACCAATCAATAAAAAAAAAAAAATACTATTCCAAAGTAGCACATTACTTCCAAAAAAAAGTAGCACACTATTTTGGGAAAAAAAAAGAAGAAACTTACTAAACTTAACAATTATAATAAAAGGAACACTTCATAATGAACTTCAAATATACTAAAGCATGGTTGATCACGTTAGAGCCTTATACTGTACAACAATACATTAATAAAAATATAAAATTTTGTAATGGCCGTTGTATTTTATAGTTAATATAAATGATAAATTAATATGATTATGTCTTATTATAGAAGACAGTTCATTTTCGGTATACTTTATTGCATTACTTCATACTAAGTCTAGGGCTAAGGCAGATCAGGACGAAGGTTGGGCTAAGGCATGGCCTCTCTATCCAAGACGGGGTCAAGTCGGGTTAAGCTAAGACTAAAGTCGAATTGAGGCCAAGGTTAACAATAGGTTCAAGGTTGAGGCAATCTAAGTTAGGGGTTAATGATAGTTTGGAACCAGACCAAAATCAGGCGTTCGAGGACAAGGTTGAGTTAGGTTAGGGGTCATGGTTGATTTGGGAGTAAGTACTACAACACAATATAATGTAAAAGTGTACCAAACATTACATTAAGTTGTTAACTTCTTTAATAGTTTATGACAAAATATCGTATTGTACTATGACAATACAATACAAGTTACCAAACATGGCCTTAGTCTCACAAAAGATCACATTTTTATTTTCTTTTTTCCCAAAAAAAAAAAAAAACAAAAATCAACAGTTAAGACTTAATATTTATAAATCAAAGTCCATAGTCATCACTCATTGAACATTGACTTATAAATCAAGAATAATGCTAAGAGCATCAACTCCATTGGCAATTCATACTTACTCTTAAGTTGTTTTTTTATTAATAAGTGTTTAAAAGATTGTCACATTAATTAGTAATAAGAATTTGTGCCAACAAAAAGATGAAAACTCAAAAATTGGTACAAAATATGGGATCAGAGTTGCACCTGTAGCATTATTCATGATCAATATAGTAGTTTACAACAATCAAGCAAATATTATTGATCCTTCTTTTTTCTTCGAATGAAAAGTTAGGGAGGAACTGGTTACTTGCAGTTGAAAGTGGAGCGTTTATGAACTTTGTGTCGGTTTGTGGGGATCAAATAGTCCCTATGAATGATATGGAAGACGGAAGAAATTCGAATTAGAGTTTTAGTGAAAGGAAAGTCCGACCAGAAAAGAAGATTATTATTCATATTCATATTAATTTGAAGAATAAAATAAGTGGAAAATTCTTATCAAATATGAGAATAAGTATATCATCGGCTCCTGCCATTGTCCATAAATAGGAAAAAAAGTAAGAAAAATTGTCTTATTTTTTACTTCTGGAAAAGATAGAGAGAATAAAACTCTTCAAAATTCCACTTCTGATTTTCAAAAGTATAGCGCGTAGAGCGGTTTTAGAAGTGTGAACTTTGTAAAAACCATTTCGTGTGAAATAAAGTCTATAATTTTTTTTTATAAAACTTTTGGTAGTTAAATTTGAAATTTTCATTTTTAGATGAAATCAGAAATAATTTTACCTTTAGTCTATATCCGTAAAAGTCAAAATTTGATTGTAATATGGTCGCTTGAAAACTATCTCAAGTGCTTTTCGTAGAACTTAAACATGAGTTTGTTTAGGCCCTATCACATCCGGGAGTAAGCCAATACCATTAGGCTAATTAATAGGAGTTCCTTTTTTTTTTTTTTTTTGGCTAGTTGCACAAATAGGAGCTTGGAGAAGTGCAAAGACATAACAAAATTGGATAAAAAATAATAAAAAACAGAAGTATATAAGTTACACACACACACACACATATATATATATATATATATATATATATATATATATATATATGATGCTTAGTGAGCAAAGCTGCGGGCCACAACTTTCCGGCCACTTCAGCTCCTTACACACAGAAGTTCAACTCTTTTTTTTTTTTTTTTTTTTGAATGTATGATTTCTCAAAACAACACAAAACGGCTTCAATCTTCAACCCCAAAAGTCAAAAAGAGTTTACTACTCCCAACACACTTCCCTTCATTTTCTCACCATCTCCTTGTCTTTTTCTAAATAAAGTTTTGGAACACGATTACAAAAGTCAAAAAAAAAAAAACAAAATGACATGAAGATCCCCAAAAAAGAAATTGTAAAAAGACCATTCAGACCCTGAAGTTCTTTCCGGTGAAGGTCTGGCCAAATTGCCAATTGGATGGGACAATGTTCCAAGAAGTGGAAGTGCGTCGGTCACTGCCTGTGATCCTGAAGGAGAGTGACTGGCCAGCCAAGACCGAGTTTGACTGCCAGTTCTGACCCCAATTCCTGCTCATGCTCATCCACCCAGTCTTTGACCCTTTCACACTCGCCCTCACGATATCCCCTGCACCCGCGACGTTGGTGATCAGGACCAAGTTGAAGTATTTAAAGCCGTTAATTGTGAATCTCACTCCTCCTTGCTTCCGGCACGGCACCCTACACAATCAAAACCCCATATATTAATTTAAAAATACTTCAGATATCATACAAGGGTATCAAAGTAATTTCGTTAGAGGGGTTATTTTTCCCTGTAACGCGTTTTCTAGTGATGTACAGCCACACTTGGGGATTGCACTGTGTCGTTGATCAGGGTTTGTATATGGACGTGACAATGCGTGTGGGACAAATAGGGGGTACGGATCTCTGATAAATGTAATTTGGACGGCTGTGATTGTTTTTTATTAGAAACAAAAAAGCAAAAGTTACGAAAAAGTACAACAAAACAATTTTGGCATCGGCGCTTGGTGGATCTAAACCTGTAATTAATTACTAGTTAGCGCAACTTTCGGCCAATCACTTTGGTGAAAACGAAATCCAGAGCAAAGAAACAAATAAACAAGTTATGATTGGTCATGACAACACTAGTTTTTTTACGTGCCAGTAATATATAATAAGTGTTAATTTCTCCTTTCAAAAAAAAGTGTTAATCTGTTTTTTTTTTTTAATTTTAGAATGAAAGTGCACTGTAAATCTTAATCAATTAACAAAAAAATTTTAATCTAATATGATTCAGAGAAAATTACTGTTGTTGTTAAAAAAAGTTTTCAGCTATAGCATGGTAAAAAGGTGAGATTATTGTGCCTTAAACTTGAAATGCTTACACGAAAATTATAACATTTAAAAATTTTATATTTTAATAATTTAATATAATTGTTAAGGGCCTGTTTGTTTCGATATTCGAATCACGGTTTGAATTATTTTGTTACAGTATTTTCTCTCATAAAAATTTAAATCTTTATTCAAATATTCTATTCAAATACTCGAACCAAACGGGTCTTAAGATTTTTATATTATTAAAAAGACATTATAATTTTTAAAAAAGTTTAATTGTCACACATGCATCTAAAAAAATGTATTTTATTAGTACCAACGTTACATCTAAAAAAATGTATTTTATTAATCGTCACTTCAATTAATAAGAAAAACTCACACTTAATAAAAAATAACTTAAAATTAATTAAAGTTGCTACTAGAGTTGATGTCACCGACATTGCTCACCAAAAAAGGGGCTTACCGGCGGTAAGAGACAGGGACAATGCCGGCACGGTATTCGGCGATCTTGAGGAACATGGGCATGGCGAGGTCGAAATGGGGCCGGGGAGGGTTGCACCACCCGCCGTTGTCGTTGGGGAGGGCGTAGTTTGGCGGGCAGAAGTTTGTGGCCGTCACTAATATGGAAGGGCTTCCCGAGTGGCACCACTGCGGCTCATTCGCACACTTTATCTCAAAACACGCGCCGCAGCTCAGCCCGTTGTTGAACAGCGCCGTGCTCAGCGCCGCCGTGTTCACTCCGTATCCTTGGCTGTACAAGTTTCCGTACCCACACGCCCCTCCTGTTTCACACATTGTCACATACATATTTTTGTTAAACACACAAAATGAATAAAATGTTATAATGTTGGTTAATTTTGATGTGTGATTGAATGTGTCCGTACTAGTACTATGTACGGATGTACATACGTACCCATAGTGCCGGAGGCGTCGCTGCCGCCGTAGAAAGTGGCGTGAGCGCTCTGCCACGACCCGCTGCCGTAGTTGCCGGGGATTCGGGCATCGACGAAGGCGGCGAAGGCTAAGAGGGAAAGCAAAAGGAGGGATCTCATGGTGGCCATTTTGTTTTGTTTATTTGGATTTTTCACTCACTGCAGGAAAGGCAGAGAGCGAGGGATGGGGAGAAGTTGAGTAGTGTAAGGGCAGAGGCAGGGGATGCGTTGCTATTTATGCAACAAAAACTAGAGAGAGAAAGTAGGAGAGAGAGGGGAAAAAAAGAGTAGGAATTGTCAAAAAGTGAATAGCGGGAGGTACAAAATTATCACCCTTAATTAATGCTGTTTGGTCTCCCGTTGTTAGTTAAGGCGAGAGACTTTTTGAATTAATTATTATTATTATTATTTTTTTTTTGTGGAGTTTTATTATTAATTTTTTTGGCGGCAATTCCATTCAACTGTCTTGAACCCTTTTCCGACTTGGACAAACGGAAATGCCATTCGAATTTGGTAATTATCTTTTTTGGAAAAACTATAAACATCGTAACATATAAGAGTTTTTTTATACAAAAAGAGATAAAATGTCATAATTTTTAAGTAAAAATAAGCGTGACTCGAGCCTCAATCTATGGTTATGGTGGAGAGACAACAACCAACTAAACTACCTTCAGTTGTCCATCTTAGAGTTTTGCACTATAGTAACTTTTTTTTATTGTAGCATGTAAAAATTTTATACTGTTTGTAACTAAAATGTTAATTAAAATCAACTAATTAAAAATGAGTTTTTTTAATAGAAAAAAAGGGAAAAAAAAGAAAATATATAATAGTTTTCGGTCGAATGAATGATAATGATGGCACTGGTAGGGTCTAATTCTAAAAAGGGGTTGGAGCTCAAGGTTGATATATTTAAAAAATTGAAAACCGCTTTGCTTGAATTGTAAGTTGTGCCATTATCTGCGGCTCTATACGTGCTTCCTTAAGAATTCTTTGTTCCTTTTTGTTTCGTCACTTTGAATTTTTTTAGTCACTTGGGTTGTCGAGTCCTCCATCCATAGTAGGGGAGGGAAGATCTTGGCCTTTTGTCCCAAGTTGTACGGATCAAAGGGACTACCACTTGCTTGGTTATCAATCTTCCACTACCAAAATTCACGTTTTTTATATTATTTTGTAACCAACAACATAAATAAATGTTTTTTCTTCTTTTATTTCTAGATATTTTTTTAATTACAATTTAGCAAGAATATTCGAGTGTAGTTTAGCAGTTGTACACCAATTTGAATAATTTCTACAACCCTAAATAAAAGAATTTCAAGATTTAGCAATTAATAAATCTTAGGAGCTATTTTTTTTGTTTTTGAGTTTACGAGCAAAAAAGAAAAGAAAATAAAGAAGAAACAACTAAATTTAGCAAAGCTACCATATTTCAAATGTGTAAAAGAAGAATCAATTCATTTTCCAAATTGGAGAGAAATTATCAAATAAATTTCGATTAATTCCATTTTTCTAGTAATAATTATAATTAAAAAAAAAAGAAAAGAGTTTCCCACTTTCGAACGGACCATTCTCATTTTCCAGTTTCCCACTTCCCGCCGTAAAGATTACCCGCCAGATTAAAGGTCTTTATTTAACGGCAAAAGATTGAAGAGAAGAAGAAGCATATGACGGGGGTCAATGTGGGACCCACAGTCTCCGCATTTATCGGTCCACGTATTGCGCCGTGCATTAGCCGTACGTTAGCGTAGACTCTTCTACAACAGTTGGATGCACATTCTCTCACTTTTGCTTACTCTTGCGCCCTGTAGTCGCCCTCATACATTTGTTAAATTGTAAATAAATAAAAAAAACTTTATTAAAAAAAAATAAATAAATACAAGTCAACCTCAGGATACGGAAGTCCAACCACAAAAGAAATATGTACACATATACATGTGTGGATTTCTTTGGAAAAAAGCATGCAATATGTAATATTTAACTAATTTTTTGGGGAAAAAAACAATTTTTTAGAAAATATAATCATGCTCCAAAGCTAAGAAAGTTTATTTTTAGTCAATCATATATTTTTGTCACTGTTGTGTAAAATTTTGGGGTGAAGAATGATGCTTCTTCTTTAGATGTGTTAAATACGATTGTAATTGTCAGATTTGGCCTATGATAGATTTTTCATGATAAATCACCCACGCATCAACTTGTTTTTAAGAAAATGCTACATTTTTATTTATTTATTTATTTATTTATTTTCATAGAAAATCGAACTTGCATCTCTCTGAAATTCAAGCCTCACCACACTTTACAACATATGATTTAACCGAGTGGTTATACTAATGTATGTTCCCTATATATATGTACACACACACGAAAAGTATCCTCCTAGAAAAATTACAATTACAAGCAAGTTGTGCATAGAGTGTAACGGAAATTAATAAGATGAAACTTGGAGTTTATTATTATTATTATTATTATTATTATGTTGATGACATGAGAATGTCATGCTAATTTTGAAATGAGCGAAGAAATTGATCTTTTTATTTTTGTCCTTGATGACTGAGATTGTAATTTTGAAGGGAAAAAGAATATTCTTCATGGTCAGGATTATAGAATGGAGCTCTTCATAGAAGGTAATAATTATAGTACATTAGTGATCAAGAGAGTATTTTAAGTTCGTCGTCGTTCGTCTCGAAGATAAGTTGACCTCTCTTGTCACCTCACCGAAATGCGAAATATACATGTATATACACACACACACACACATATATATATATATATATATTACACACATGCATTCATGGTTGAACTTACGTTTGAGATTATGATTGTTTCTTAATATGCTGCTGGTTTTATTGACGGATCAAACGGAAGAGGTTTATAGGGTGTTTGGAAGGGTGGTGGGAACCAGTGGTAAGAACCATTTTTACTATAGCATATGAGAGTTTTATACTATAGCATATTTTTTTGTCCCGGATGGCATCTAAGTTAAGGACGATCTATCAGGACTTTCTCTCTTATAATTTAAGGATCAATTTTTCTCATCTCTAATGAGGTTGAGATTATACCTCTTGATGGACCTTCTGAATATGATTTAGGCTTGTTGAATGCCTTAAAAGAGTTTATTGTTTTTTATTCAATGCCAATTGCTCTCATGATTTAAGCTTGAGATCTCCCTTTTAATTTGTCTCACCCTCACAAACTGAGCTAGCATTATTACGAAGAAGAATAAAATATATTTAGTTGTAGTTCTTTAGTACCTTTTAATGGTGATCTTCACGTAATTTTTTTTTTTAAGGAAACACGTAGTTTAGTTTTTCAGTGCTTAAAAGTTCATTTCTTTTGACAACAGATTCCCCTAAATTAGTCCTATGATTTTCTAAAATTTTACTCCAATGGTAATTGGAGTTTGATGCCACTTTTTAGAAATTGAAACAAAATTGCTAAGAAATAATTACTATCATGAAAGTGTCAAATTACGAAATGTTTAGGGGACATGGGTAATAAAAAAATTCCACAATTATAAGAAAATACAAATAGCAAAAATTAAAATATTAAAATAAGTACTACATAATTTTGTAGCACACGAATATCATTATAATAAATATCATTTACTTTTTCTATTTCTAAAATATTTCACAAAAATTATTATAATTCAACTCACTCTAATAAATTTGTCTTGTAATATTGTAATTTGTATATAAAAATATTCCTTAATTATACGTTTAACATGATGAAAACAGGATCAACTTTAAACTTTTAGGTCCATATAGTTTAAATCCTTCAAGTGTTGCTGGAGTACCTAAAATTAAACAAAAAGAGACTGTTGTGAGAAATTAATTATGTTTTAACTTTTAATAGTATCACTAACTAATATTCAAGAGACTAACATTGTGCATCTAGTATGTAGATCATAAATAATGTGTAAAAATAAACTATATTTTGGAATAATTATAGGCCCCAAGACCCTTCTCTTTTGTCCCCTTTTCTTCACCCCGTTTTACTTCATCTCTCTTGAAGGGAAAATATTAGATCTCCCTCCCCCAATAAGATTTTTTTTTACTTATTTTTGCTTAGAGACTTCCACAATAGATCTAGAGATCCTTTTTCTCCATCTAGATTTAAAATTGTATTGGTTTTATTTGATTGTCGTTATTTTTTTTTTCTAAATATATATTGGATGCTTTTGAGGCTCAAACTTGAGAGATTGCTTGTTCCAAGATCAAATTCTATGAATACTATGTCAATTAGAAATAATCTACTTATATAATTTGATGGTGGATGCATTCTAAGAAGGTGTACTGTCACCTCCTGGATTTCGATTTTGTTATTATTATAATCCGTATTTTATGATGTCATTTTCGTCTTTGTGAGTCTCACCACTTGTCTGATTTCAAAGACGATAATTTGTTTTTGTTCAATAATTTTGTATTATTGATATTATGATTTACTATTTATCTACCTACCCACCTTCGTGGTAAGCATCCACATGATAGTAAATGAAAATAAGATCTCGGCCCCACCTTCGTGGCATTCACGTGACGGTGACCGACGATGATATTATTTATTTTCGATGATATTTATTTATTTTTCACGTATATTTATTTACTTTTTCTTTAATTACCTTATTTATTTCATCTTATTTAGCTAAAACTCTCAGACCCCTTTATGGGACGTCACATGTACACACTCTTATATATATATATATAATATATATACTGGTACCAGAAAATGTATCTCAGTATGGTTCTTTGTGAAGTTGAATACCTTATTTATTTATCGTGCATAAATTGTTCGTCTCAAATCTTTCGTAGAACACAATATAGTTTGATTGATTGTTATCTTAATGGACCACTTGGATTCGATTTCATTTTCTACGGTGGACTTAATATGTACTATCTGTTTGGTTGAATGAGAGGGGTTAATATATTAAACTCATGTGAAAGAAATGGGAAAATAGTTATAAACAACTTTCATTTGCATTTAATTGCTTTTCTTTATACCCAACAAAAGAAAAAAAAAGGGTGGAAGGAGAGGGAAAAAAAAGCTTCATACTCGCCTCTCTCCTATCCCACCCCTTCACATGCGCCCGAAATACAAAAATGAAAAATAAGAATAGGAGCGCCATGTGGAGCCTATTTGGAAAGTAGAATTATCAGTTAGATAAGAACATGATGGTCTTCAAAAGCAGATATATATATATATATATATATATAGATATTATATCTACGGTGTTTTTGAAGGGTACTTTGAAGTGTAAAGTTCTAGCTGCGCAAACATTATAAAGCGCTTATATTTTATAGTATAAAGTAAAAATATATTACTTCTATTTACAGTGAATAGTTAAACTATTGTGGTCTGAATATTTTCTCAAATACCCTAATCAAAATGTTTTATTTTTACATTTTGTTTTTTTGCCTTTTTTCAGTCATTGTTTGGTAAGATTTTATGGACAGTATATGTTTTCAAACGTTTGATATAGTTAGAAGAAGTGTTTTTTTTATTTGTTATTTTTTATTTTTTTTATCTTGTAGATTTAAAGGCTGGTAGACAAATACATGTTGGTACATTACTTTATCAGTGACCAAATTGCTTTTTTTTTTTTTTTTGTTCCATTATCTTCATGTGACTGTTAGGGAAGGTTTGCTTTAGTGTTGAAGCATCAATGTAGCTAGGCGGACTGATTAATTCATCCATCAACAAAATCCCAACAGACATAGGACACGTCATGCAAAATCTAAGTCATGTAACTCTTAGTTGAACAACACACACCAACCTCTCACATTAATCCCTTTACACTTTGAGTCCCATAAATCTTCCCATTGCACGTGAAAAGCCCAACCAATCTATCTAGCTAGATTTCTTTTTCTTTTTTTTTTTAGTGTATATATATTTTTTTACCCCCACTCCATCGCAAGCTCAATTAATCGACATGATATATATTTAACCGGACCATTATTATAATTCCCCCACACAACTTTCTTAGAAAAATTAACAATAATAATAACTTAGATGCAAAGAGAGATATAAAAAGATGATTATATAGTCAATTCATAGCCAGAAGCGGAGCCATCCAAGGTGGTGGACACTCCCCAAACTTTTTATTTTCTTTAATTTCGTATATTAAAATTTTTTTATAAAACTTGTATTTTGTTTCTCTAAAAATGTTTTCGTTGCTCTTTCCTCTTAAAATTTTACATCTTTTTATTTATCCATATTGTTCGTTCAGTCATGTCTCTTATTCATCTGACTAATTTTTCTTGCTCTGTCCTGTTTGTATCATAATTCACTAATCACTTTTCTCCATGAATCATAGGTTGGGATATTGTCACCTACATACTGATTTACTTAATTTGTTCATGAAAAGTTCATTATAACCCACATAATTTACTCACTCCATATAAATTCAACTAATAACACAACAACGAAAGTGTGATTGACGTAACGTTAAAAAGACTATAGAGACGGCTTGGAGCTCAAGGCCGGGCAGGTAATTATAATGTTAGGGTTTGAGACTTGCAAAATCTTTAAGTATAGAAAATGGTTTCTGCAAAAAGCAAGTATGCATATATATATTTCCTCTTAAAGTCAACCCATGAGTGGTACTATAATTGAAGTTGTCTTTCTTTTTTTTTTCTTTTTTTTTTTTTGGCGAAGAGTATTATGATTGAAGTCTACGTTCAAGTGCTTTTCAGCAATCAGTACCCACCACCAATATCGTCATTCGTTCTTTAACTAATAAGTGGCTCATGTATGCACATATATAAATACATATATGTGTGTGTGTATAACTCAACCCAATCAGGGCCTATAGTGGATTAGGATTTCTTAAATTAGTGGAATACTGAAAACTGATAGGGTTTGTCAATAAAAGGGGCAATAACGTACTGTGCTATTGTTGCATCAGTTTTTTCAAATAAAATTTTTTTCTAACTCTCACTCTCTCACACCTCTTTTTATACATGTTCAATATTAGGGATTCTTGGACTGCGACAAAAAAAAAAAAAAAAAGGATATTCAAGTAATATGCATCTTCCCTAAGGATCAAGATCAAGTATTGAGGTAGATTTTAAATTGTTGCCGATTATGGATTTGATGTATTAAATCTTTAGATTAGAGCGAGAATCTAACCCGATACTAAATGGTATATGCTTTTTGACAATATGTATTGGGCAATTTTTTTTGGTGGAACCGAAATAGATATCCACCCTGTAGTCGTATTTGTTTTTCTGTCATTAGATCTATACAAAAGAAAAAATTGACCAGATCTAATAGTTTTACAACGTATACCATCGGTGAGAGTTACACGAAAGAAGGCCCTAATATTTATAAATGTCATCTTTAAAGATTTATGTTTTATAAATGCCACATATGTTCATTTGTGACATAATTTAACATACAATATAAATAATAATGTGACATAAACTTTTTTAAACATGACATAAATAAACATAACTTAGTTTAAAATCGTGACATAACATGTCATTTTCTCGTACATTAATGCCCCTTAACGAACTTAGTAGACAAGGTGTAGTTGAGGGCCGCCCTTTGTGAAGTACTTCATTATATATAATTAATGCTCCTCCTCAGGAAGTCTTTATCATTAATATTAGTAAAAAAAAAAAAGTTTCTCAAATAGATTGTATCTCATATTCTAGGACTTTAGCTTCTTCATGAATTTACTTTAATTAAGAGAAATGATATGCAAGTTTTAGAGTAGTGATAATGGGAAAAAAACTGTGCATTAACAGATAAACCTGCAAGTTATTTATTTCCGACTTCTAATCACCTTGTAGAGACCATGAATTTCTATCAAGTACTTTGTAGTAGTAAATTGACACAGTATAGAATTGCAAGCATGTCTTTACACTTGTGCTTTTTGGTCACTGTTGTGGATTTTTGAAATGCAAATGCATGTTATTGCAAACAAGTAATAAAGAGTGGGTAGAGATCGTTTCCACGAGGAAATTTTGTTTATTAATTATCAAAACTTATTAATCTTAATTTTATTTGAGAAACCATCAATTCAAAACTTTTGAAAATTTAGAAAGAAAAATTTTAAAATTCTAAAATTAAAAGTACAAAAAAAAGATCACAAAATTTGAAAAGTTTTGAAATTTAACTAGAACAAAAATTCAATGATGAAAGACTGCTAGAATTATGATTTCACTAAATTAATCCTATTTTATTTAATTAA
This sequence comes from Artocarpus heterophyllus, assembly GCA_025403435.1. Taxonomy (NCBI): domain Eukaryota; kingdom Viridiplantae; phylum Streptophyta; class Magnoliopsida; order Rosales; family Moraceae; genus Artocarpus; species Artocarpus heterophyllus. The sequence continues at coordinate 23,165,104 of CM046338.1, forward strand.
ACATATTATGCTAACGGTCGAATTCCTTATTATTTTATATACTCTTTCTTAAGTTTTACATAAAATATACTTAAAACATAAAAATGCACTATATCTCTTTATGTATTTATTACGCCTAAGTTCATTAAGTTCTCTGGTAATTGTAAAAATAACCACATAAAACAGAAAGATATATCTCTATCCTCTCTTAGAATTTATGGCATTAATTTCAATGAGCTAAGTCATAAATATCTCATCTCGGTTTCAATTTAATTCTCAATTCATTCAAAAATTGATCAGGTTTTTGAAAGTATTAAGTTCAATGAGCACGTAAAACAAAAATATATATCTCTATCCTCTCCTAGAATTTATGGCATTAATTTCAATAGGCTAAGTCACAAATATCTCATCTCAGTTTTAATTTAATTCTCAATTCATTCAAAAGTTGATCAGGTTTTTAAAAGTATTGAGTTCAGAAATAAATGTTCAGAAATAAATGCAACATAAATATAAAAATCATAACAAAGTAATTTAACTAAATAAAATATTCATAATTTAGCTATGTCATAATTTCAACATAAAGAAAATTGGTTCATAATAACAAAATTAACAACAACAACAACACACAATAATACATACAATATAACAATAAAAGATAAGAAAAAAGTTTAGAATGAACTTGTTTGACAAAATAAATTCAAATAGTTCCACTCTTCCTTCTCTTGAAAGTTATAAGGAAATTACAAAAGGAATTCAAAAAGATTTTTTTTTTTTTGAACTGCTCCTAAATTGAGCTTAGAACTCTCTGAAAATGCAAATGAGCAAACGGCTCTGGTGTGTCCTTGACAACCCGAATTGAAGACTATTTATAGCCTTGATAAGAGAATTTTTTACAATAAAAAATGTACCCCATTGGAAGCTGATTATTCGCACACTAAAAACCAAGTGCAAGCTGCGTAATATGGCACAAAAGTTGTGCTAAATCCGATCAGGCGTACAGAGGAGAAGGCCCAAAGAAAGTATGTGTAAACACGCGCCCACATGATTTGTTGGGAGATTGAGGCGTCCGTCAGAGAGTGGGTCCCGTGGGTCTGCATGTCCATTGTAGCTTGTTGGCTACTCTCCTTCTGCTGCTGCGTGTGGTAGACGCCCAAAATCTTGACCGCACATGTGCTTGATCCAACAGCTGCGATTAATTCTATAATCAAATTTAATTTTTATTTATTTTCTTTTCTTTTCTGTAATAACTCCGACCCACTTATAATCTGCTTGGTATAATCAAATTTAATTTTTATTTATTTTCTTTTCTTTTCTGTAATAACTCTTGACCGCACATGTGCTTGATCCAACAGCTGCGATTAATTCTATAATCAAATTTAATTTTTATTTATTTTCTTTTCTTTTCTGTAATAACTCCGACCCACTTATAATCTGCTTGGTAAAGGACAGTCTAATCATTATCTCAGTTATGAAAAGTGTAAAGCTCTTACATATTACAGTAAAAATAAAAAAATTACTACAGTGTAAAGCTCTTACATACTACAGTAAAAACAGTTATAATTAATAGTTTTAACGACCATAGAGAACATCCTATTAATTAATTTTTTGTTACATTTTTAGCCAAATCTTACCTAAGTAAATACACTTTTGAGGAAACTAAGGGGTTGTTTGTTTGATGTACTCTTTGTAGTCAATAGACTTAAATTTAGATTCGATTATCAAGAATCTTTTAGATACATGTTTTTTTCCTCCAAAATCTGAATCATTTGAGTATCAAGAATCTAAGTTTTCAGATTTATGACTCTTTCTTAAATTTTGATACTCAGATATTTCTGCTATAATAAAAATAAAAATACCTCCTATATTTAAGAAAAAAATTATAACTTCTTCATTTGATATCCAAGTGAGATGACTCTTTTTTTCATTATGTTCCTAATAAAGAGAGAAATAAATTAAGATCCATATTGCATTTTTTAAGGATCATTAATATTAAGATTTTATTAAATTTTTTAATAAATCAAAAACTCTTTTCACTATCTCTCTAAACACAAATTCAAATTTTATTTCACACTCAAATTAAAACTTAAATGTACATCCAAACGCCAATTCAGATAACAATTCAAATCACTAACTCAAATCCTAATTCAAATCATACAAACTCAAATCAAATTACTAATTCAAATCCATTTACCAAACGGACCCTAAATATTAAGGAGGAGAAAAGTATTTGCAATATATTAAAATTATTTTTCAAATTAATTCAAAATCTAACAAAATAAATTAAAAACCAAAAATAAAACAAAATAAATTAAAAATCTCAAGAACAAAGTCAATTTTATACATTAAATGTAGTAAAATAACTATATTTTATAGAGTTATTAGTCACTCTGAATTATACTTGTAATTAAATCTTAATCACTAGTCTAATTGACATTAATTAAGTACTCCCCCGTCCCACAAACTAAGGGTCGTAGGGACATTTTATATTTGACGGTTTGCTTTTCATTTTAAATTTGTTGAACGTTTGTGGCGTGTGCTTCATGTTAAAAGTTGCAATAATAATGTAACATGAAACAATGCAGCCAATAACAAAGAAAACCGTTCATCCGAAGACACCAAAAAAAAAAAAAAAAGAAAAAAGAAGAAGAAAGAAAGAAAGAAAGAAAGAAACCGTCATTTTCAAGGGATTCAAGTTGGTAAAAGAACACTTGCAATTTTCTCCGCATCCTTGTTCCAATTCTTTAGGTTAATTAAGATCCTTTTTGGTCGAATGGTTCAACTGGTACGGAAATTTCGGTGAGAAAATGTTTCGTAAAGAAAAATGTAGCTCATGGTTTAACTCTTTGATTTGATAGTTTGAACCAAAATGACATCAAGCGGAGAACACCTACTTTTTTTTTTTACTTTTTAAACTTATTTTTCGAACTACATATTTTAAATAAAAAAGTTCAATCTACGTATGTTTTAAATCAACAAACCAAACGGACCATGAATGTCCTCAAAAAGACATTAATCCTAATGATAGCTGTAATTTTTTTTCTTCTAATCTAAATCAATTTATTTCGTCAGCAATGCTTTAATTAGCAAAGCAGATCATCACCGAAACATGGTAATTATCAGTGCCTAAGCAAGGAGACAAGATTCCGAGTTAGAATTTAATTGCCACATAAAACCATTTCAATTATACTCCTAATGCATGCTTTAGTAATTAATTAAAATTTGCCTGATCTTTCCTGGACCAAGGGGACCATTACCTATTTTTTCAATGTTTCCTCTTTAGACAAAAAAATCTGCAAATTCATTGACATATATAGCTTCTATTGAACTTTACGCAATCACCATACAGCAAAATAAAGTTCCAAGTTTCTCAAGCAAGCAAGCAAATTCAGAATCATATCTCTCCAAATTACTTATATATATGTGTGTGTCTATATATATATATATATGCATCACCACACACTAGTTACTAACTCTTATACTTTGCTTTTGTCTCTCTTTCTTTTGTCTCCTTCGGAGGCCAATAGCTAAACCTTTGCTAAATATTCGCATGATCCTTGTTGTAAAAGAAGGGCCACCAAGTAGTGTCTTTTTTCGATACTGTTTTTGACCCTAACTGCTTCATCTACTTTAAGCGCTCCATAAAATCTAACGACCATATCAACGGATATCAACCACCGTCATCAATATGCAAAAAGTGCAAAACGAATTCATCATAAGAATTAGGAGGCATCGTTTGGCAAGCTTTCTAGAAGTTGTTTTTGACCTCCTAATCGTTGCGTTTGCAAGTGTTTGAATGGTCTCTCAAAAGTGCTTTGACTTTTGAAAAGAGTTTCCCGTTAGAGCCACAAAATGTTGAATTTCTCCAAAAACAAAAAATCACTTTTAGAATAGATTTTGAAATTTGTACTAAAGTTTTAATTACAAACTCCATTACAACAATTTTATGGGAGAAAAAGGAAAATACCATAGTTTAGGCGTGAATGAGTGAATAATAGGATAATCTTTTAAACAGCGTAGTATATAGCATAACTTGATAAAGCAGGATTACAACACTATTCATGGCTCAAAAATACTCTCAAGTCTTTCTCTCTCCACCTCTCTCTCCTCTCTTGCTGGTGCCCACACCACCATTACCAGCAGGTAAATACTGTTCATTAATATGCAAAAAGTGCGAAACGAATTAATCATTCTCATAATTAAGAAAAAAAAAAGAATTGAGAGGTCTCTTTTCTTAATTATGTAAGGTGTGGGAGCCACATATAAGGACGAAGGAAACATTCTCGTGAGTGGAGGCACAAGCATCACTCATATTTTAAATTTTTAGTTGTGTCCTTATTAATTTTGTTTATGCCCATGCTTTATAAGAAAACTTATAACTACTGCACCAAACAATATTTGAAATATATATTTATGTTTCTATGGATGAATAAAAAATTATTGTTGTTATACCTCCATCCGTGGTAATTTTTAAGGTCAAAGGTTCCACGTCAACAAGTTTTGAGCTTAGAGCTCTGAAGCAAATATATTCGTATTATTCGAGGAGTACTAAAAAACTCACGGCCACAAACAATTTCTAACTTGAGGGTCTTGGCATAATTAATAACTTTCAAAAAGCTGTCACAAAGAGAGAAGGAAAACACTTGTTTAACGAGCTCACATCCCAGTAGGGACTTAAAAGAGGTCACACCCCTTGTTGCGAGCAAAATAGGGCCTGGCCGCGTCTTGAACATGACCAATTTACTGAGACCTCAAGAGGTCATGCCTCAAAGACCTCGCATCTAGAAGAGCCTTTTAAGAATGTTCCAAAGAGCTCGAGCCTTGGCAAGTATGAAGGGCTAGCACACTTGTACTGCTCTTAGGTCTCAAGAAAACTCCCGTTAAAATTAGCCATCTTGTGATGTCTGAACCTCTCAAAGTAATTGTCGTTTAACATCAAAAATAGGAATTTGTCCTCTTGAAGAGGTTGAACGCAGGAAGAAGAAGGTATTTCTCTCGAAGAGGTTGGGGCAAGAGCATTTATTTCCATTAAAAAATGGAGGTTTGCTTTCGAAGGGTCGAAGGATGTGGTCAACTCAGGGAGGACATGAGAAGAACAGTTCCATTCTAAAAAATAGTTACACATGCCATGAGCTCTATAAGTAAGATAAGGCAAGATTGAAAGAAAGGTTCAAAAAGTTTAGGTCATTACTCTGACAAAATCGTGAGATTACTGTACCAAGTGTTCAAAGTGAGAGGCTTTGAGTGTGTAATCTAATTTCAGAAAATATAGTGAAGAAAACCAAGTGGACATAGGCCATATTGAACCGAACCACTATAAATTCTGATGTTTGTCTATATTTTCATCTTTATTTCTATATTAATTTCAACATTTATTATATGGTTCCAGGCATAGCCTAGCGGTAAAAATCGCACCCGACTTCACGTAAAGGTGAAGAGTTTACATATTCCACCCCCAATTTCAAAAAAAAAAAAATTCATTTATTATTCTTCCAATTGTTAAATTTTTGTTTTCATTTTCACTAACATTTGTTACTTTAAGGTTGGCGGATTTCAACCGTCAACAATTGCTAACTTTTTTTTAATGTCCCCATCAAAAATATTTTATGGTTCTGCTGTTATGGAGGGCCATATGGTGAATATATCTACTTCAGAATTCCTCCTTGAAATTGATAAATCTAGACGCTTATTCATGTTTGTATGATAAACTTAGTTTACGTACTTAAACACATAAGACAACATTTATCGAATTGTGTTTTGCAATATTAATTATGCGTACATTCAACACTTGGTCCACATGGCTTTCACAAGACGGATTTATATTTTCACACTGTCTATGATGAGACAAGCATAAGTACTAATCACGTACTTAATGTTTTCGTATACATTATCACGGTATTAATTAATGTAAAACGTAAGGGTCTTTAACTAATGATCCTGACACCATAAGAAACTAAAGTAGAGGATACATTTTGGGGCTTCCTTCAACTTGTATCCAAAGTTAAGTCATGTGGAAGCAGCTCATGCACTTGATATATTCGTAGGACTAGCGTTGTTTATAATTTACTGCCTAGGCACATGCTGCTCATCATGAGTACAAATATGATATAAACATATACATATACATATATGTGTGTGTGTAAAAGAGAGAGAAGGATGAATTTTGTTAACTACGGATGGGGAAGAAAATGAATAATTTAGCAACTACAAAAATAACTTATATAATGTGGCTTGTAACTTGTGTATGTTTAAAGGCACGGTCACACCACACACATACATGACATTTCTAATAACCCTTTAGATTTACACTCTATACATTGCTGAAGGTCGGACATTTAATAACACTATTCTTGTATGGATCAAATCTTTCTACTATAGACCCTAAGATCTATGGTACGAAATTCCATCTTTTTTTTTTCAATTTTTAATGTATTTTACAACGTTATTTAAAAATAGGTTATTATTATTTTGATATCTTATATTTTGAGAAAACATAAAATTGATACTATGTTATTTGGAAAATATAAAAAGGAACTAAAATGTTTTCGAAAAGCATTTTTTTATACCCTAAACTCATTTGCCCTTTGATTTTGTTGTTTCATTTTTTTCAAAAAAAAATCTTTCACTCTGAAAAAAAAAAAAAAAAAACCTTTAAGGCGTTTGTTTGAATAGAAGTTTTAAAAAGAGTTATCTTTTGAACAAAAAATTAAAGAAAATTAAAAGTAAACAAAATCCATAAAAGGGAAAAATGGGCATTTTGCATCCTAAAAAAGGGCTCAATATACTTCTTTGATTTTTTAAAAATAGTTAGGTACCTTTTCGATATTTTTCAGACAACAAAGTACCAATTTAATGTTTCGTCAAAATACATAGCATTAAAATGATAATAACCTTTTAAAAAATTTTAGCCACAATTAGAAATGTCAAAATAGGCTGGGCCTAACAGGTCTACATGAGCATAATAAGTTAAAAAGTGGACACGACAACTTATGACCCAATTATTATATGGACCCATCCTATTTCTTAAAGAGAAAATTGCATGTTATATTATGTTACATTTTTAAAAGTTGTGTTTATTTATGTCATATTTAGAAAAGTTTATATTACATTATTATTCAAATTACATGTTAAGTTATACCATCAATGAACATATGTGGCATTTATAAAAAGTAAATATTAAAAAAAGGCATTTATTAAAATTCCCCTTCATTAAATATGATGGGCTTAATGTTGTTTTTGGACAGGAAACATGCTAAAGACATGACACACTAAGGACCCAACATTGGCAATGTAAAAAGCACGATAGAGCTCCAATTAAGAAGCCCAATTAGAAGCACGACTTGAGCATTTAGTATAGAATTAGTCTTGTTATATATAAATATTTTGGTTATAAAGAAGTTCTAAATAAATAAAAAATATTAATTAAGTTAATAAAAATAAAAATCGACCGATTCTGGGAAAAAAAACAAACAAACAAATTAAGTGAAGAATCTGGTGGAAGCAATATAATTTGAGTTTACTTTTCATTTAGTTATCTATTTCTTTGTAAGTCTTATAATTACACTCTTTTTTCTTTGCCAAAACTTTATCCCAATGCATGTTATTGAGTAATAATTTATAATGTGATAATTTTTTAATTAATTATTTGCTTATTTTTTAAGATTTAATGTTTTCATTTTGTTCAAGATTATTTTTGTTGAATTTTATAACTTTGTCATTCTGCACGACAAAAGATGTGTTAAGAGCACGATTACGGTCCAACCACGTTAAGAGTATAGACCACAAATAAATAGACCATGGACAGAGCTTGACGCTATAAAAATCAAAGAGAAAATTACATGTTATGTCACATTTTTAAACATAGTTTTTATTCATGTCACATTTAAAAAAATTGTGCCACATTACTGCTCATATTATTTGTTTAAGTTATACCGTACTCACTAAAGCATTTATGATGTTTACAAAAAATAAATTGTTTTAAAAAATGACATTTATGAAAGTTTTTTAAAATTAAATAGACCAAACCTAATACAACAAGATAAATAAATAGGCCAACATAGGTACAACACAATGGCCTTTTGTGCCCGAGTTAAATGGTCCACCCATTTAACATGTCTAGCCACAATAATTAACTTTAACAGTTAAAAGCCGAATGTATTTTATATTGATGACATTGTAATTAAAAATTTCAGTAAATTTCAGAAATTGGCATTGATATGGCAATAACTTATAAGAACAATAATAGCTTAAATGAAAAGATAACTCTGAAATTAATGAGGGGTTTGGTTGATGCCACTTCAATGGAGCTTTTAACACCTGCCCCCAGGAATGACGATGAGAACATGTGTAAACGCATATACGTACGCACGCTTATATGCACACCCTTGAATCAGAAATTCATGACATTGTTGGCTAATTATTATGTACTACATGGGACGAGTCATTAATAAAGATCCTTTAAGTGTACGGAAAATTTTTGTTTGTTTTTGGCTTGTGAATGTTTGAAAGACGGTCGTTATAGAGTTTAGACATGCTGTTTTGTAGCTTCTTTTTTTTTTTTTTTTTGATAAATTATACGTGCTGGACCAATTAATAGGCTATCTGTTATGGCAAGTGTCTACTGGAATCAGTATCATTATTATTGTTACCTTGAAAAGGACTAGTATCATTGTTTCACGTTATTATGAACATAAAATATATGAATCTTATTGAAGTTGGGAGGAGTTAATACAAGTATGAAACGATGATTAATCATCGCAGAGCACATACACCACGTACACTCTACACTACCGGAGTTGGGTTTGGTTTTGACAAGTGATTGTTTTGGAAATGAACACTAATTTGGTAGTTTACCAGTGACAATCTAGTAGATTACCATGATAATGTTTTGAAAGACACTAAACTGGTAGATTCCTGTCGAGAATCTAGTATAAAAATTATACAAAATAGTAGATTTCATTAAGTGATTGGTAAATTATATGAGAAGTTTTCTAAAAGTGGAGTAAATATTTAGGATTTGTTTGATTTATAAGCTGCCTGAAAAACTAAAAATACCCCCATTTGTATTCTTTTCAAACCCTAATCTCTTCATGGCCAAAACAAAATAATAATAAATCCCTAATCTCTAATTTCTCTTCTCTCTAGGCCTTTTCTCTCTCCTCTCCCATGAGCATCTCTCCTTTGTTTTCTCTCTTCATCGGTGGCGCCGTCGCTTCGTCACCCTCACGGTGCCACCAGATTCGGAGCTCACAACGTCGTTGCAATCCTCTTCATCCTCTCCGGCATCGTCAGATCTTGAGAACGTCACCACTTTGGTTGCGTTTGTCTCTGTCATCGTGCCATCGGCAGATCGGGTGAAGGTTATCTTTCAAGTTCGTCGTTGTTGAAGATTAGCTGGTCGAACGCGTGGAATCACGAAGCTGAGCTCGTCAGAGGCCCTCCATCAAAGTTTGTTATCGTTGAAGTTCATCAAGCCGTCAGTGTCAATAGACATTTGGTGGCGATGGCGAGCTTTAGGCTTCGCGATGGTGGTTTGATGACATTGTGGCGACGTCAGAGATGCTTCCTTGGTTGGTTTTTTGGATTTGAGGAGGCGATCACCATCAATAAGACCTGATTCTACAAGTTACTGCACCAATGTTTGCAAAATAAGCAGGAGAAAAAAGAAAGAAGAGGATAAGTAAAGATTTTCTTTTTTCAAAGTATATTCTGAGATTTGTTCGTTTAGTAAAATCTATATATTTGGTAAGATTTACAGGCAATTACGGTACGTACTGGTCGATGACGTTGTCAGAATTATCCCGATAAATCTATATATATATCGTTACTCTTGAAGTTATGTTGATTTTCTGTTGTTTTACATTTGCGTTTGGCTGGTGAGAGAATGAGGGGAAATTATTTCTGAATTTGATTGATTTTTGTGTGTTTTTGTAAAAATTTTATGATCTGTTTATTACTTGGTCTTTTTGTTTTTTTTGTGATTTTCTCAATCGACAACGACGATGTCGTTTGTGCAGGTGGTGTCAGACTACATAGCCGGTAAAGTTTTGTATTTCCATGATAACACGGTATTACTTGTATTTCTCAGCCACGGCTGTTCGACAAAGTCTTAGGTGAATTTTTTGTATTTACAGAGTAATACAATATTTCTTTGGTAATACTACATCTCTTGGTTGTCAGTTCGGTGAAGTCGTTAATGAATTTTTGCATTTACACGGCAATATAGTATTAGTAGAGTACTATTGTCTTTCTCAGCCACCGATGGTGGGCCAAAGTCACTGATAAATTTTTGTATTTACATAGTAATACAGTATTATCAGAGTAGTATTGTATTTTTTGGTCGCCAGTAATCCGACGAAGTAGCTGATGGTATGACGAAGTCGTCGGTGAATTTTTATATGTACACGATAATATAATATCACCAAAGTAATACTGTATTTCTCGCCCACCGCGATCGGACGAAGTCGTTAGTAAATTTTTCCTATTTATATGGTACATTGTATTGTTAGAGTTGTCTGTATTTTTCAGTAAACGGTGATGTCAATGAGAGAGGAGGGTGAGAGATATAAAGGAAACGATGGAGACTTGTTTGGGAAGGCAAAACAATCTGGCAGATTTCCAATGATAGTCTAGTAGATTACTTTTCGGTCGCAGGCACCATGATCGGTGATCTATGTTTTGAAAATAAATAAATAAATAAGCCGCGACTAGCAGATTACCTTTAATTGGCATGGCAATTTCTGACCTTTGAACATTTTCCTTTCGTTATCTTTTATTTGTTTTCTTTTTGCCATAGCAAAAATATAGAATTATCATAGGAGTGGAAAACGTTTAAACCTGAATGTCTCTTGTGCCATTCCATAAGTTTTCACCGTATTAAAGACCGAGTATTCCCACAAAACAAAACAAGCCTTAGTCCTTCACTTGCAATCAACAAACACTAGAGTTCTCTTTTTCTCTATGAAGTAAAGGCGTCATCTTCACTATCAAATAAGGAAGAAGGTGTTAGATATGTATGCCCTAAGGAGTAAAAATGTAATACGTTTTTTGAGACATTTTTATCAATAAAGAATTTATTCATTTATATATACCAAATCTTGTCTTCTTTACGTTTATATTTGTTGAATGTATATTAAGCAAACAGTAGTCTGAGACTATCGATCTAAACCTTTAAGAATTAGGCATATGATGGATTGATTATGCGGAAGACACAATTCTTAAGGTGATGGTCTAAAACATATGATCCGCAATCGAGGGAATAAAGTTGGGTGCTTTATTCATGCAGAGATTATTATGTTGTTTATATCCCTATTGGGAGATGGTTTGTCTTGACCATTGGAGTTGGACTCCGTGGATAGAAACATTGCCACATTGTCATAAGTGACGATGTATTGGATCGAGACACAAAGTGAATTGATTTGGATTAATAATTCTGTCTCGGCAAATTGATTCACTTTAGACAATCATTTGTATTGTATCTTAATCCTGATATGGATAGTGGGCCCGTTGTCTCGACTTGTGTCTTTTGATATACCAAAGGGTGACTCCCACATCTCAATAGTGGTATGCATGCCGGTACATTGGAGGCATGACTCTTGATAGGGTAGACTTGTTATTCATAGATATGGAATCCATAGCTCCTCTTTATGAGTAATGATTTCTCTTATATGCGTTATCTTGTAATTGAAAAACTGAAGCGCTCAACCATGTGGATACATAGGTGTAACCGAATGGTATACTATCTTTGGATGGTAAGTTTTCTAATGGTGAGATAACGAAACGTAAGATAAAAAAAATCAGAAAGGTAAGACAGAACTTGTCCTTAAGCTGATTATGGATTATCATATGGGGATACGATACACTATGATATGTTATGGAGACTTAGCTATACGAGTTTCGTAATTCTATAAAGTTCGAAAGTGCACACTACAAGAAAAACTACATTTAACGACATATTATTACGACATGTAGTTTTTGAATGTCGTTGAAAAATATATACAACGACATCTCCAACAAAGATGTCATTAACGACATTTGAAACAATAATTAACGACATTTATATAAATGTCGTATTAAATGTCTCCTTTTAACGACAATAGTTTAGTGTCGTTAAATTATTTAACGACAAGTAGGAGATGTCGTCAAAGCCTTGGAGATTCCACGACACCCCTTATAGACGACATTGGTCAAGATGTCATCTATAAGGGGTGTCGTGAAATCTCCAAGGCTTTGACGACATCTCCTACTTGTTGTTAAATAATTTAACGACACTAAACTATTGTCGTTAAAAGGAGACATTTAATACGACATGTATATAGATGTCGTTAATTATTATTTCAAATGTTATTAACGACATGTTTGCAGGAGATGTCGTTGTATGTACTTTTCAACGACATTTAAAAACTACATGTCGTAAATAATATGTCGTTAAATGAAGTTTTTCTTGTAGTGGTAGCTCTAAGCTTTTAGTGGAGTAGCGTTGGAGTTGATAATTGTGAAATGAATATCTGGGATATTGGGTTTCATAATTATCATGAGCTTGAACTTTATAAGTCCATTTTGGTCCCCCTTTGCTAGCTCACAAAATCCTGTAACGATACGGCATGCTTTTTCAATAATTGGTGACTTATGTCGGATTTATCGGATTAGTTTAAAATTTTACAGAATCAAATAATTCATGTCTATTTATTGGTTGAATTAATTTTGTAATAAAAATTAATTTAAGATAAACTTGTTGAATTATTGGGATTGGATAATTCTTGTCTGTTTATCGGTTGATTTAACTGTATAAATTAAATCAAGATAAACTTGTAGAATTATTGTGAATTGATTTATTTTCTTAGAGATTATCTTGATAAAGTTTGTTTTGATCAGATAACTTCTCTATTGGATTATTTAAATCAAAATTGAGACTTTATCCTATAGAATCTTGGGTGGAAAATAAAAGATTCGTTGAGATATTTACACGGCAGTTCGACCTGTCGATCTACGTGTTTGGCTTGCCGATAGGGCCTGTTCGGCCAGCTGATCAGCGAGAGATAAGATTACGTGTTTTCACGCGGATCTTATCAGATATTGATCCGAACTTGATTTTGTTTTGAGTTTTTGAGACCTAATCTGATAAGGACTGACCAAAGACCAATCGCTATATAAAGAGAGTAAGTCTCATGAGTTACTCAGATCAATTGAGAAATTAAGAGTGATACTCTTCTGGTGAGCATCTGAAAACTCCCTAAGAGCTTTTGTTCACAAATCACAAACACTAGCTTTGGGTTCTCTCAATTGGTTGGAAGGAGAGTCACCGGTGGAAGAGCTGTACGTGTGAGCCCACACTCACTCTGGTTGTGGATAGAGAATAACAAAGAAGACCAGTTGATTGAGACTCTTCTGAAACGTTACTTCTCTTCACAGGTTGCATAGGTTCTTCGGTATACAAAGGTTAGTAAGGTCTGTTTAATTTATACATATAGCATGTCAAACTTGTGTTTTGAAAGAATACTCTTATGTTAAAATTTTAAAAATTCCCACTGCGCACCTCACATTGATTTTTTCCAACAATCGGTATCCGAGACAAGGTTTTTATATAAATTTACAAGTTTGTGATATATTATATGTATAAATTTTGTTATCTTAATCTCTCATATGCTTGAATTTAATTTTATAGAGAGTTGACACTCTAGGTTTCTATATAATTATATATTGTCATGGATTATATGGTGAATATTTATTAATTAATTATGGTTAATTAAATTGTTATTAAATTATTTAATTAATTTATATCGGTTATGGTTCCTTAGAGGTTAGAATGTGTATCTAGTTTTTTCATGCAATTAAATGGCGGACTATCATCTCCATCTTAAAATTGTTATTTAATTTTAAATTTGTGAAACTTTTGTAATTAAATAATTATTCGCAAAAGACGGATCTAGAAGATGGATGATGGCACACCCAGGTATTTCCTGTGTCTCTAATTTTATGTTTTTAAATTGTTAAAAATAAAATTAATAAATTGCATTAAAATTGTATTTTTTGGAATGAAGATTTCTGCTCGGTCGGCATGTCGAACCTTCAGTTCGACAGGTCGATGGTCACAGATCGGCAGGCCGGACGTGTGGTTCGGCAGGCCGTCAGTGGGGCAGAAATAGGCTAGCTCTGTCGGCAGGCTGAACTTTCATGGGTCGGCAGGCTGATCTTTTCGATCGACAGGCCGATGAAGCATGACCGACAAGCCGATGAAGCATGACCGGCAGGCCGATCACCCAGATCGGCCTACTGACCGAGAGTTGCAAATTTTTCAAAAAATGTGCAATTTTTGCGATGCAGTTTTAATTTTATTTTTGAGACGATTCTGAGAAACATTAAATTTGGATATGACCGAAAATATGAAGTATTTGATTCATACAGGATTAAAGACATGAAGATGGGAATTACGTGAAGAATGATACAACTTGAGGATTCAAGGATGAAGAATCGATATATGTCTCGATTATTCTCTTGTAATCTTAGTTTTATATTTTCTAGGGTGGAGCCATAATATTACGGTTATTATTATTTTGCTTGTAGCTTTACTTGATTGCTTTGCTTGTCTGCAATATAATATGATTTGCCATGTATATTGATAACATGTCATATAGAATAGAAAGTGCAGCTCATATTAAAATTATTCATGCATAATTTTAAAATAAAACCTTGATTTCAAAAGATTGAGTGGAAGAAGGTTTTCAAAGAGGGAACCTAAGGCCTCCATCGTTGGTCCATAGGAAGAATATGGTGGTCCCAACCCCTAGGAAGGGATTTCTATCATGTACCAGATTGGATCTTTGAGAGGATAAGGTATTTTAGCATGATTTATGATTGCACACCTCTAGGTGATGATTATAAATCATGGATAAAATATTGAAACGATGGTTATATACTCACGTTAATTTTATTATTAACCTCCCCTAAGAGCTCTGTTAATAAAATTAATGGCCAAAGAAACGATTATTAATATATGCTGGATCATACGGATCCTAAATGGCATATACTAATCAAGAGGGGATCCGTGTTCTTGATTGAATTTGGCATGAATCCCCTAGGAGCTTGTTGAATTATGAGTTGGGAATTATCGTTGAAGGTTGTGCTATTTTTAAGGTTTTGACACATAAACACATTTGTATTTTTTTTCATGATTGTGTTATCTTGCTAAATTATTATGATATGTTTGCTTACGTTTGGTATATGATTCTTTATTGTAGATTAAAAATGTCTAAAAATGCTTTATCATCGATACTTGACAAAAATCTGTTAACTGGTGAGAATTACAATGATTGGAAACGGAACCTAGATATCGTCCTGTCCTTTGAGAAACTGAAATATGTTCTGACAACCCCTTGTCCTCCCGAGCCTACGAAAGACTCATCTAATGAGCAATTCAAAGCGTATGACCGTTGGAAAGATGCCAATGATCAGGCCTACTGCTATGTTATGGCCAGCATGAATAATGTGCTGCAGGCTCAACATCAAGATTATGAGACTGCAAAGCAGATCTTGGATAATCTTGAGGACATGTTTGGAGGCCAGGCCATAACAAAGCGGCAAGGGGCGCTTCAAAAACTCTTAAACTATAGACAGAGACCGGGGACATCTGTAAAGGAGCATATGATGTTGGTCATGGGTTACCTAGCTGAGGCTCAAACCAATGGAGCCGACATCGATGCTGAAACTCAGATGACTATGGTCTTTGAGACTCTGTCTAAGGAATTTATTCCGTTTAGAGCTACATTTAATTTAAGCAATAGACGGGATATGACCTTAACAAAACTAATGAAACAGTTACAGGAGTTTGAACTACTGATCAGGGAGTCTCCTGCGGGTGGTGAGGCCAACATGGTAGCTGCTTCTAGTTCCAACCCCAACTCTGGGAATGGAAAGAAGCAACGGGCCAAGAACGGGAAGTCTTCTGTTCCTGCTAACACCAAGAGCAAGAAGAAGAAGAAGAAGAACCCAAAGAAGCTTAAGTGCTTCTTTTGTGGAAAGGTCAGGCATATTAAGAAGCATTGCAAGGACTTCCTTTCCAAAGGAGGTAGGTGTGATCTTTTGTATTTAAAAACTTGTTTGGTTGAGGAATCCAGTGACATTTGGGTCATAGATTCCGGTGCAACTAATCATGTTTGTGTTTCTCTGTAGGGGTTCAAAGAAACGAGAAGTCTGCTACATGAAGACTTCACGCTTCGGATGGGTAATGGATCTTTGGTCTCAGCAGAAGCAGTGGGAGACGTCCATCTTTACTTTGATAATTATAAAAATTTAATTTTGCAAGATTGTTTTTATGTTCCTAAATTTAAAAGGAATTTAATTTCTGTATCTTATTTATTTAAAGACTCCTACGTGGTATCTTTTAATGAAAAAGTGATGATTCGTAAAAACAAATCTTTTATCTATTTTGAATAGATGCAAAATAATCTATATTTTATCAAACCTAAGATGGACTTATTGCTTACTGCTGAGATGAATGATAATAACTCTAAAAGACTTAAAACTTCTCACTCTAATAAGACTTATCTTTGGCATTTGCGCCTTGGTCACATTAACCTGAATAGGATTCAAAAGTTAGTAAAGGATGGACCTTTAAGTCATTTAAAGGTGAAATCTATACCTCAATGTGAATCTTGTTGGGAGGGTAAAATGACCAAAAGACCACATGGGTCTAAAGGCAATAGGGCCTAAGGGGTTCTAGAATTTGTGCATAGTGATGTTTGCGGACCGATGAACATCCGGGCATGAGGAGGGTATGAGTACTTTGTCACTTTTATTGACGATTACTCAAGCTATAGGTATGTATACCTGATGCACTACAAAAGCGAAACTTTTGACAAGTTTAGGGAGTTTCAGGCTAAAGTGGAAAAGCAATTGGGTAGACCCATAAAGACACTTTGATCCGATCAAGGTGGAGAATACCTTTCTGATGAGTTCTTGGGACACTTGTTAGAGAATGGGATTTTATCCCATTTGACTGCGCTGGGCACTCCGCAGCAAAATGGCGTAGCAGAGAAAAGAAATAGGACTTTGTTGGACATGGTCAGGTCTATGATGAGTTATTCGTCATTACCTTTATCCTTTTGGGGATATGCACTACAAACTACATGTTATCTTTTGAACGATGTGCCATCAAAATCGGTCCCTAAAACTCCTCACGAGTTGTGGACAAGAAGGAGGACATCCTTAAACCATATTCACATTTGGGGATGTCTGGCTCATGTCCTGTTTAAGAATCCGAATAAGTTAGAAGTACATTCAAAAGTTTGCGTGTTTGTAGAATATCCAAAAAGGACTAAAGGGGGTTATTTTTATAACCCGAAGGAAAATAAAGTCGTGGTTTCTTCTAATGCAACTTTTCTTGAGGAGAGTTACATGGACGACTTTAAACCTTGAAGCAAAGTGGTGCTTGAGGAGTTAAGGAGTAATCAGATCACTCCGGAGGTTCCGAATAAAATCGTTCCGATCAGTGTAGCAAAACCAAACAAACTTAAATAACAATCTTAGGGGCTTCGGCGTAGTGGTAGGATCGGGTGTCAACCTAAAAGGTATATGTTCAATGGGGAGGTCTTCTTGGCTGAACTGGATGAACATGACAGGGATCCTTATACTTACGCAGAAGCTATGGAGGATGTTGATTCAAAACTCTCGACAGAGGCCATAAACATAGAGATGAAGTCTATGGAAACTAATCAGGTCTGGGAGCTTGTGGATCTTCCCGAAGGGGTAAAACCAATAGGGTGTAAGTGGATCTACAAGAGAAAAAGAGGAGTGGATAGAAAGGTCAAACCTTTAAGGCTAGACTGGTAGCTAAGGGTTATACGCAAAAGGAAGGAATCGATTATGAGGAAACCTTTTCGCCTGTTGCCATGCTTAAGTCCATCCGGATTCTCTTATCCATAGCTACCGCTCACGACCATGAGATTTGATAGATGGATATCAAGATGGCTTTTCTAAATGGCTATCTTGATGAGTCCATTTATATGGAATAGCCAGATGGGTTCAAGGTCACGGGTCAAGAGGGTAAGGTTTGTAAGCTGCTAAAGTCAATTTATGGACTTAAGCAGGCTTTTCATTCTTGGAACATAAGATTTGATCAGGTGATCAAGACTTATGGGTTCTCACAAAATGTGGATGAACCATGTGTTTACAAACACATTAAGGACAGAAATGTGATTTTTCTACTGCTCTATGTAGATGATATTCTCATAATTGGCAATGACGTTGGGACGTTGTCATCGGTCAAATTATGGTTGACCAAGCAGTTTGACATGAAGGACTTAGGTAAGGCTAATTTTGTTCTCGGTATCCAGATCTTTCAGGATAAGAAGAACAAAATGATAGCTTTGTCACAGGCTGGCTACATAGATGAAATTCTCAGGAGGTTTGCATGCAGGATTCTAAGAAAGGTGTGCAACCATCTAGGTCTGGAATTACTCTTTCTAAGAAAGACTCTCCAAAGTCTTATGAAGAAAAAGAATACACGAAAAAGGTGTCTTATGCTTCGGCAGTGGGTAGTCTCATGTATGTCGTGCTTTGCACACGACCGGATATTAGCTATGCGGTCGGGATTGTAAGTCAATTTCAGGCAGATCCAAGACCGAACCACTAGGTTGTGGTAAAACATATTTTCAAGTACCTGAGAAGGACTCGAGGGTATATGCTTGTATATTCAGGTGAGGACTTGACTCCTCTAGGATACATTGACTCAGATTTTCAATCCTGTCTGGATTCTAGGAAATCGACTTCGGGGTTTGTGTTTACTCTGGACGACGGTGCCATCAGTTGGAGAAATGCGAAGCAAGATTGCACTTCGGATTCAACGATGGAGGCCGAGTATGTGGCAGCTAGTGATGCTTCAAAAGAAGCAGTGTGACTCCGTAAGTTCCTTAGGGATCTTGAGGTTGTTCCTGGTATGGATAAGGCGGTATCACTGTATTGTGATAACAGTGCGGCGGTAGCTAATGCTAAGGAACCAAGATTTCACAAGAAGAGTAAACATATTGATCGAAAGTATCATGTGATAAAGGACTTCGTTGAGGGCGGGTATGTCACGGTGTGCAAGATCATGTCAGAGGATAATTTAGCTGATCCATTTACGAAGACACTTGCAGGGAAAGTCTTCGAGAAACATGTGGAAGCTATGGGGATGCGAGATTTACTGTATTTACTCACTTAGTGCAAGTGGGAGATTGTTAGATATGTATGCCCTAAGGAGTTAAAATGTAATACGTTTTTTGAGACATTTTTATCAATAAAGAATTTATTCATTATATATACCAAATCTTGTCCTCTTTACGTTCATATTTGTTGAATGTATGTTAAGCAAACAGTAGTTTGAGACTGTTGGTCTAAACCTTTAAGAATTAGGCATATGATGGATTGATTATGCGAAAGACACGATTCTTAAGGTGACGGTCTAAAACATATGATCTGCAATCGAGGGAATAAAGTTGAGCGCTTTATTCATGCAGAGATTGTTATGTTGTCTATATCCCTATTAGGAGATGATTTGTCTTGACCATCGGAGTTGGACTCCGTGAATAGAAACATTGGCATGTTGTCATAAGTGACGATGTGTTAGATCAGGACATAAAGTGAATTGATTTAGATTAATAATTTTGTCTCGACAAATTGATTCACTTTAGACAATCATTTGTATTGTATCTTAATCCTGAGATGGATAGTGGGTCCGTTGTCTCGACTTGTGTCTTTTGATGTACCAAAGGGTGACTCCCACATCTCAATAGTGGTATGCATGTCGGTACGTTAGAGGCATGACTCTTGATAGCGTAGACTTGTTATTCATAGATATGGAATCCATAGCTCCTCTTTAGGAGTAATGATATCCTCTTATATGCGTTATCTTGTAATTGAAAAACTGGAGCACTTAATCATCTGGATACATAGGTGTAACCGAATGTATACTATCTTTAGATGGTAAGTTTTCTAATGGTGAGATAATGGAACGTAAGATAAAAATAATCGGGAAGGTAGGACAAAACTTGTCCTTAAGCTGGTTATGGATTATCATATGGGGATACGATACACTTTGATATGTCATGGAGACTTAACTATACGAGCTTCGTAATTCTATAAAGTTTGAGAGTGCAGCTCCAAGCTTTTAGTGGAGTAGTGTTGGAGTTGATAATTGTGAAATGAATATCTGGGATATTGGGTTTCATAATTATCATGAGCTTGAACTTTATAGGTCCATTTTGGTCCCCTTTGCTAGCTCACAAAATCCTGTAACGATACGGCGTGCTTTTTCAATAATTGGTGACTTATGTCGGATTTATCGAATTGGTTTAAAATTGAAAAGAATCAAATAATTCATGTCTGTTTATTGGTTGAATTAATTTTGTAACAAAAATTAATTTAAGATAAACTTGTTGAATTATTGGGATCGGATAATTCTTGTCTGTTTATCGGTTGATTTAATTGTATAAAGTAAATCAAGATAAACTTGTAGAATTATTGTGAATTGATTTATTTTCTTAGAGATTATCTTGATAACGTTTATTTTGATCAAATAACTTCTCTATTGGGTTATTTGAATCAAAACTGAGACTTTATCCTATAGAATCTCGAGTGAAAAATAAAAAAGATTCGTGGAGATATTTACGCAGCAGTTTGGCCTGTCGATCTACATGTTCAGCCTGTCGATGGGGCCTGTTTGGCATGCCGATCAGCGAGAGATAAGATTACACGTTTTCACGCGGATCTTATCAGATATTGATCCAAACTTGATTCTGTTTTGAGTTTTTGAGACCTAATCTGATAAGGACTGATCCCAGGACCAATCGCTATATAAAGGGAGTAAGTCTCATGAGTTACTCAGATCAATTGAGAGATTAAGAGTGATACTGTGACACCCGTTATTCTCCTAACGGGTATTGAGGTAATTAAATTAATTTTTAATGTATAAAAAAAATTGCTTCATTTAAATTTATTTTATAATATTTATTTTTATCTATTTTTAAATTTTCTAAAATTCTCCTATATTTATTTAGTATGATTACTTAAAAAGCCTTAGAACTTCTAATAAATCTCAAAAATGTCATATTGGCATTATGTGTGTTAAAGTCTTTAGATGAGACATAAGGATATCTTTTCCAACTACTCTTGACCCTCATTTTCTTTATTTCCTCCGTGACATGCTTCAACATGTCTCCTCTATAATTGTTTCTATCACTTCTTTTCAAAGACTTCATCTTTTCTTCCTTTCTCTTCCACGGTTCCCACACTCTTCTTCTCATTTCTTTGCTGAAGCAAAATACTTAGAGAACTTCTTCAAGGCAGCCATAAAAATCAGCCACCATCACCTCCATTTGAGCAAGAATTTCAGTCATACCGAAGTAAAGGAACCTGTTTTGAAGCCATTTTAAGCTTCCAACTAACCATAATCTGAGGTTAGAATCTTATGAACAAATTTAGTCTTTCATTTATAAATTTTCTTTTATACTAAAGGATTATTCAAATTTGCGTTCTTAAACCTAAGTATATGTTTGTTACTATTTTGGAGCATATGTATGAAGTCTAAGTGTACATGCCCTAGACAGAAAATTTATATTGTTAAACTTTATAATACCTCTATGGGCAGTGGTTATTTCTTGAAATTCTAAGATTAAATTAAAATAAATTTTATGAATGTAGTTGTATGTTGTGCTTTAGTTTTAATTGTCCTTATGCACGCCTTAGGATCAAGGGAGCATGGAGCTAACGTTAATTGATTCCAGGATTAAAAGATTGTTGATAAGCTTGAAAGGTAGGGATTCTATTACTCATCTTTTGTAAGGTTTTTATAGAATTAAAATTGATTGTTTTGCCGCAATATATATATCTATGTTGAACTGATATTATATGATTATCACATATGAAACTATGACATGGACTCGTCTTGTATTGTACGGCGAGGAACATAATGAATTGACATATATTATAAATTGAGAAGCATGGTTAGGAAAATTAACTCTATTAATAATGATTTAATATAGAGAAATTGTGAGACATGAAAAGGGCGACGGTTACGTCCTTGGGCATGAATACCCTAAAAGGTAAAATAGGGGAAGGTGATGACGCTTCCTTGGGTTGAAAGTCCCAGAACACACTGTACAGGAATTGATTTGGTGAGGACTCGGGGCTTGATGTCCCCTCACCGGAACACCCTTGGAATGTTTATAGGGTGATCAAGTGCGCCCATTTGGGTTTCGATGAGTTGAGTGATACTCAATTTAACATGGATACCTAGGAACAATGATGATTGGTAATATTTGTATAAATGTGTAATTATGACACTTGGTAATGATTAACTACGGTATCCATAAGATGTGATCATAATAAACCTCATAATCTGGAATATGATGTGACTTACTAACCATGCAGATTTTAATGTGGTAATGATAAAAACCTAAAGGTGAGTAATGGCTTTCTCTACTGAGCATAGTGTTGCTCATTCCCTTATGTTTATATCTTTTCAGGACTCACTAAGTGTGAGGTGGCTACGAGAAATATAGTTGAGGACGTGATGTAGCTATATTACATTGGGACTGCTTCAATTGTTGAGAATGTTCTTCATGATAATGTAAGCATCAATTGTTACTTTCTGTGACTGTATTACAATGTGTTGAGGGATAAAATGATGATGACAACAGTTTATATTATTAAATTTAAGGTGCTACATTAAAACTGTGGTTTAATTGTCGTTTATATTTTTATTTTTGAGTTGAGAGTTTTCATTTAAGTCCCGGGCAAATTTTATTTTTAAGGTTTTACTTTTATTATTTATTTTTATTTTATCTCATTAAAAACTGTTAACCCCCATATAGGGGCGTTACAGAATTTTTGGTATCAGAGCCTAGGTTCGGTTAACCTAGGGAGTGTAGCACCCCTTTAAAAAAATATATTTTTGAGATGGTTTTGAAGCTGAATTTTCATTGTCATCATCAAAATGAACCTTCACATTGATTTATACAGTCTAGAAGGATGTAACATGGAAAGGCCATAGAATGAAAATATTAATAGTTATATGAGTACAATAATTATATAGAAGGAAAGTATTAATAGTTATGAGGGAATGATAATTATATGGAATGAGTTTATAAGTAGAATGCTTATGAGAGATTCGTATAATATTTGGATCTATAAGCATATTTAATTCGTATAAACGATGAGAAATTCGTATAGATACGAGGATTTAAGAGCCTTTTGTCTCGTGAAAAACAATAAGAAATATAAGGCTTGATTTATTGATTTTAAAGTTTGACACAGATATGCCAAATTTTTCGTAATTGATTCAAACCTAAGTAATGATTATGTATGGATTCGATGGAGCACATAAGTGTCAATATCTTTTCTTGAAAGTTCTATATATTTGAGGAATGTGATATAAGTTGGGAATCATGGTATTGAATCTTGAGAGAGATAAATGTTAGACTTTTGGTCTGTTGAGACTGTGTAAAGTCTAGAATGCATGAATCTCAAAATTGGAATATTTTGTTACGTACATTGTATTTAAGTGTATCAGTGAATCTTTATATATAGATGCAATAGAAAAATGATCAATAGGAGTTTCCTTAAGTAAATCATAATACTTAAGGCACTTATAATAATTTTGGATAATTACGATAAAATGTTTAAGTTTTAGATGTTTAGATGTGAATCTTTTGGTTACCTAAGGTTTTGTTATATGAGGAAATTATATATTGTATGAGTAGAATTGTGGGGATTGTAGATGTTCTTAAGTAGTAACATCAAGTGTCTTTGTTCATTGATATGGTCTATGTTGAAAGACGTAAATCGTATTGATTTCAAGGTTAGTCGCATTCTAAACCCTTGGTAGTAATGATGATGAATCCATTGATAGATGTTAAGTATTATCAATAACATATGGGTGTATGCATTGTTCAATAAGGTTTTGATTAAAACAAAATTATTTGAGTTGCTGGATCATTCAGGAAGATCCTTGTTGTCGTTAAATTAGATTTGTTGTTTATAGTTAACTTTATCTATAGTGGGCTTTGAATTGGGTTTAAGATTCATACGAATTGGTTTACAATTTTATGTTTGTTATTTAACTCGTTCTAAATGTGTTAAGGCCCGAAACAACTTGACCATTTTCAACTTAGAACATTTGGGCCTAGTTCAAATCTTAAATCAGTTTGATTCACACTGTCTCTCCCACGTGGTTTCTATACGTGTCATATACAGTGGTTTAATCATTGTTTACATATACGTTTACTGTGCATAGGAGCTTATTTCTCCGAGTTCACTTTTTCTCTCTTAATTTGTTATTTTCTCTCTAAATCGCAAATCCTCTTCTTTTTCATTAAAAATTCTTCTTTTTCTCTAAAAGAAGAAGGAATTCTAGGATTCTGTAATTTACTATCTTAATTTTTCCTTTCTATTTACTCTTCTTTCATCTCATCATGGACCCAAAGTACCAACACCTGAGAAAGTATTTCCCATCACTCTCCCAAAAGATTCTCAGAAAGAAATACAAGGCTAGAATTACTCGGTTGTGGATTCTTATGCGTTTTGGTATCCCTTGTGATGTGAGAATGTTGATAGAGGGGAAAATCCGTCCAAGTGACTTTAGTCAAGATGTCGGTTTACCAGGAACAGGTACCAGTCGTAGTGCAATGAAAAGAAGAGCTCGTGCCATCGTGGTCACTTGTAACAAATGTGGAAGACAAAATTGTAACGGTAAATGTACTTCACCTGGTTATATGTCTACGAATAGAGAGGATAAAATAAGGTTTTGTAGGGATGGACTTTCAAAGGAGAACTTGGATAGCATCCATCCTCCACTCCACGGTCACCCTAGTGGATATGTTCAAGGAGCTATTTTTAAACTCTGGCCTAAATTTTATACAGAAAGACAACGCCTCAGGAATATGGTATTTCTAGATCCTGTTTGCCAAGCCATAAGAAAACTGGATGGGGAATAAGTCATCGCTCTATAAAGGTTATTTAGTCTTTACTTATTTGAAGCAGTTTTAGCTGATGTTCAACAGTTTGTGTTTTTCTTTTACTCATAATATTTGCTTTTGTGTTTGAAATAATTGTGATTATTAGATTGATACAGTAAGTGTTAATATCTTATTTAATTTATGATTTTCTTAAATATATATAAAATAAAATATATTATCTTATCAGACACGTCACATACGGTACAGTAATATGTTTGAATTTTGAAAAGCTTATCCAGATATTTCAAGATTTGTGTCTCAAATTTCAAAAGTTCTACAGTATTTGTCGTTTATATTAAATTTCTAGACTTGGTGTATATTTGTCAAAAAGTCTACAGTTGTGTCATGAGGGTCTTCTGTCGAATTGTTCTCAATTGTCAAAAGTTATACAATTAGAGTCTAATCTTTTTCAAAAAGTGAATCAGATTTTCTGTAAACTATCAATCACCTTATCTTACTTTCTTATCCGCACAAGATTTTGTTTAAATCTTTGGATTACCTTTTCATTACCTACTCGTCTATCTCTTTAGCCCTTTTTGTATATTTCTCATCTTTAAAATCTCATATAGAACCCGAAGTCTAAGTGGAGCAGACATTAAGCAACCACTTCTATAAACCAAATATGTCTACCTCCCAGTCCACGAAGAAAATAAAGAATGTCTGTGTCTTTTGTGGTTCCAGCCTTGGAAAAGATAAAGCTTATTTAGAAGCTGCAAATCACTTAGGGCAAGTCCTAGCACGCAAGAAGATTAACATAATCTATGGGGGTGGTAGTATAAAAATGATGGTAAATATGGCACTAGCAGCTAGGTCTAGCGACGCTACTGATGTAAGAATTTGGCCTCATATTCCAGTTGAAGGAAACCTTTGTAAGGAAGCCATAGGTAAGGGAGAAGGAGTCAGGAGTATCCCTAAAAATTTTAAAGACATAATCTATAATTCTGATGCTTTTATAGCATTACCTGGTGGTCTAGGTACTCTTGAGGAAATATTTATAGTTGCTTGTGGGCAATTGTTGGGCTTTTATTCCAAACCTTTGGGACTGCTGAACGTAAAGGGTTTTTATGACGGTCTTTTGAAATTTCTAGATTACGCTGTGGAAGAAAACATCACTACAGAATCGGAGAGACAAATCTTTGTCACTGCTTCAACAGCTGAGGAATTGATAGATAAAATGCAAATCATACATCCAGAATCCGACACTGCAACATCCAAGCTTGAATGGGAAAGGGAAAGCCGGGAGCGGCCAATTGATTTGAATCTCCATCTGTAATCTTTTTGTTTTATCTTTGGCATGTAGGCATGTGTGTCCGTATTTCGTGTGTTACGAATAACCGTTTACCTTGTATTCTGTGTTTCTTGTGGTACGTCGTTGTTCAATCTTTTAGATTCATTGAGCCTAATGCCGGGATGGCTGGATACGGAGTACTTGATGCTCTCGAAACGCATCCTTCTTAAGGTCCGATCTTTTGTTTATCGATGTTTTTGTATCCTATAAGCATGCATGATATGGATAGCTGGTATACGGAGTGCCTTGTACTCTCGAAACGTATCCGTATTATGTTTGTAATGTGTAATATTCTGTTAATATTATGTGGAAGTACCAGAGTCAGTTATGGGGATATTCCATATGAAATATGAGTATATTATTTGGATTGAATGTTTGTGTCATGAGGATAGCTGTTTAATGAAAAATATGCCGGGTATGTTTGCAACTCTGAGATTCCGTTTAATATCTCTATGAGTAAGTTTAATGTATAGTTTTGAATAAAAGCGTTTGTGATATATGTTTTATGATTATGTTTTAGTTTATTAGTTGAGGTATGAAATCAAATATATTTGACTTTTCCTTACTAAAAAAGGAAAAGGAACCTAAAGATGAAGTATATAAAATTTCTCTGGCAATCTCCTTAAATGTGATTGTAAATCACGGTCCATGGACAATGAAGGACTGGAATCATGATATGGTCAATATGTATGCCTGATCAGATTCTTAGACTATTATACGGTGTTATAAGTTGAAACTTGTCAGAAATACTCTCATTGAGGGATTTAGGAGTAAGATTTATTATGCAAGTAAATAAGTGGAGATACGATAACTTAAATTTGGAGGATAAACAACATTAACGGTTTAGACTCAGAATTGGAATCATAGTGGAATCATAATTTTTACTAGTATTACTAGAATTGAAATTTCGAGGACGAAATTTCTTTTAGGGGGGTAGAGCTGTGACACCCGTTATTCTCCTAACGGGTATTGAGGTAATTAAATTAATTTTTAATGTATAAAAAAAATTGCTTCATTTAAATTTATTTTATAATATTTATTTTTATCTATTTTTAAATTTTCTAAAATTCTCCTATATTTATTTAGTATGATTACTTAAAAAGCCTTAGAACTTCTAATAAATCTCAAAAATGTCATATTGGCATTATGTGTGTTAAAGTCTTTAGATGAGACATAAGGATATCTTTTCCAACTACTCTTGACCCTCATTTTCTTTATTTCCTCCGTGACATGCTTCAACATGTCTCCTCTATAATTGTTTCTATCACTTCTTTTCAAAGACTTCATCTTTTCTTCCTTTCTCTTCCACGGTTCCCACACTCTTCTTCTCATTTCTTTGCTGAAGCAAAATACTTAGAGAACTTCTTCAAGGCAGCCATAAAAATCAGCCACCATCACCTCCATTTGAGCAAGAATTTCAGTCATACCGAAGTAAAGGAACCTGTTTTGAAGCCATTTTAAGCTTCCAACTAACCATAATCTGAGGTTAGAATCTTATGAACAAATTTAGTCTTTCATTTATAAATTTTCTTTTATACTAAAGGATTATTCAAATTTGCGTTCTTAAACCTAAGTATATGTTTGTTACTATTTTGGAGCATATGTATGAAGTCTAAGTGTACATGCCCTAGACAGAAAATTTATATTGTTAAACTTTATAATACCTCTATGGGCAGTGGTTATTTCTTGAAATTCTAAGATTAAATTAAAATAAATTTTATGAATGTAGTTGTATGTTGTGCTTTAGTTTTAATTGTCCTTATGCACGCCTTAGGATCAAGGGAGCATGGAGCTAACGTTAATTGATTCCAGGATTAAAAGATTGTTGATAAGCTTGAAAGGTAGGGATTCTATTACTCATCTTTTGTAAGGTTTTTATAGAATTAAAATTGATTGTTTTGCCGCAATATATATATCTATGTTGAACTGATATTATATGATTATCACATATGAAACTATGACATGGACTCGTCTTGTATTGTACGGCGAGGAACATAATGAATTGACATATATTATAAATTGAGAAGCATGGTTAGGAAAATTAACTCTATTAATAATGATTTAATATAGAGAAATTGTGAGACATGAAAAGGGCGACGGTTACGTCCTTGGGCATGAATACCCTAAAAGGTAAAATAGGGGAAGGTGATGACGCTTCCTTGGGTTGAAAGTCCCAGAACACACTGTACAGGAATTGATTTGGTGAGGACTCGGGGCTTGATGTCCCCTCACCGGAACACCCTTGGAATGTTTATAGGGTGATCAAGTGCGCCCATTTGGGTTTCGATGAGTTGAGTGATACTCAATTTAACATGGATACCTAGGAACAATGATGATTGGTAATATTTGTATAAATGTGTAATTATGACACTTGGTAATGATTAACTACGGTATCCATAAGATGTGATCATAATAAACCTCATAATCTGGAATATGATGTGACTTACTAACCATGCAGATTTTAATGTGGTAATGATAAAAACCTAAAGGTGAGTAATGGCTTTCTCTACTGAGCATAGTGTTGCTCATTCCCTTATGTTTATATCTTTTCAGGACTCACTAAGTGTGAGGTGGCTACGAGAAATATAGTTGAGGACGTGATGTAGCTATATTACATTGGGACTGCTTCAATTGTTGAGAATGTTCTTCATGATAATGTAAGCATCAATTGTTACTTTCTGTGACTGTATTACAATGTGTTGAGGGATAAAATGATGATGACAACAGTTTATATTATTAAATTTAAGGTGCTACATTAAAACTGTGGTTTAATTGTCGTTTATATTTTTATTTTTGAGTTGAGAGTTTTCATTTAAGTCCCGGGCAAATTTTATTTTTAAGGTTTTACTTTTATTATTTATTTTTATTTTATCTCATTAAAAACTGTTAACCCCCATATAGGGGCGTTACAGATACTCTTCTAGTGAGCATCTGAAAACTCCCTGAGAGCTTTTGTTTGCAAATCACGAATACTAGCTTTGGGTTCTCTTGATTGGTTGGAAGGAAAGTCATCGGTGGAAGAGTTGTACGTGTGAGCCCACACTCACTCTGGTTGTGGATAGAGAATAGCAAAAAAAACCAGTTGGTTGAGGCTCTTCTAGAACGTTACTTCTCTTCACAGGTTGTGGAGGTTCTTCGGTATACAAAGGTTAGTAAGATCTGTTTAATTTATACATATAGCATGTCAAACTTGTATTTTAGAAAAATACTTTTATGTTAAAATTTTAAAAATTCCCGCTGCGCACCTCACATTGATTTTTTCCAACATGAGGTAAATAATATGCACGAATTTAGGTAAAAATTAAACATCTCATAATAAAATATCATGATTATTTATATTTAGGATTATTTTCATAAATATCTTTATATCATATGTATATATATCCATTTTTAATGTGTTCCTAGATAAAACCATTCGTTATGTTGCCTCTTGTATAGAAATCGCTCAAAATGTCCCTCCTACCCACTTTCCTCTACATTCTAAATGGACAGCTTTGCAAGCAGGGGCAAGTTGAAAATCAATCTATAAGAAGAGGCAAATTGAAAATCAGTCTACAATGTAGCGCATTTTAGAATTAATCCTTTAAAGATGAACCTTATTGAAAGAAAATCAATGATGAGATTTTTTTAACTATAATCAATAAAAAAATTATTTCCTAACTTTGTACATTTTAATTACCATGCTTCTCACAAAAAATTACAATGATTATTGAATTAGTTTATCGGTGTTAAACTTGATAAATTCAAGTTTTATCACTGATAAACAATCATTTGCCTAATTTTAAAAGGTTACGGTCATTTATTTTAAAATTTCTTTAAAAAAAGTCATTTACCTCTATATCTCATGTTATATTTGCCATTAAAAGTGTAAAAATTACATATTTAGTTTGTTATTTTATTTTATGTTCTAACACATAATGTTATTTAAAATGTCTTATTTGTTTTTGTCATAATTATTAAACTTTGAAACTTGTAAAAGTAAATTCATATTAAAGTGATTGAAAAGTAAGAATGTTGGATTTATTAAAGCAAAAAAGTTAATTCAACAAAAATCAAATGTAAAATTTGTTATATACTAAACTTTGTGGCAAATTTACCACAAAATTTAACATATAATAAATTTAACATTAAAAATGACAAAACACTCAAAAATTAAATTTGTGGTTGATACGTTAATTTAATATTGCATTGGACATGTTAAGTTTTCAACGGTTAAAATGCACAAATGCTGTTTAAAGTAACAAACACAATGCACGTGTTACATTTTCGTTTAACTCCGTTAATTACCATCAAATGTGTCAATGTATTATACGTTATTTAGATCTATGATTTTTTTTAACATATTAAGATTTTCTTTTTAATCAATTAACAATAAAATGTGTAGCCAAAATATAAGGGATCGAGTCAATACTATATTGGCTTTGTTCGCAAAATCTGTTTTAATATAAAAATTCTAACTGCTGCAGAGTATGTTTGAAATTGCAGTTAGTTTCAAAAAGTGGAATAATTTTATTACAACATGTAAAAATTTATGTTATAATCTATTTTTATTTTACACTGTAGCATGTGAGAGCATTACACGTTAATAATTCTAACTATGTAGTCAGAACGGGGTTACAAAATGTAAAACTCTCACATGTTATAATATGAAATAAAAATATACTACGATATAAAGCTCTCACATGCTATAATATTTTGATTCTAACTCTCCGTTTCAAAACACACTCAATTGCTTTGAGGACTTACAACGTGAAATTCAGAGACCTCAACCCTTAAAAAAATAATAATGATAATAATAATAATAATAATAGACTGAGTAATAATTGTTCAAGTGCCAGACCCTCAAATTACTTACTTTAAACAAATACCAGTTCATTTTCAATTAAAAAAAACCAGAGACCTATTTTGTGACACATGAACAAATTTTTAGTTCGTGGTTCTAAGAATGAGGAGAGAGAGAGAGCAAAGGAAAAACAAATGCACAAAGCCACGTTTCTTGTCTGTGAACGATGAAATTATATCTTTGTGTCCCTGATCTGCCGCCCCACCCATTGGCTTACGTTTCCTATCCTTTTGCTTTTGCTTTCTCTCTCTCTCTAAAAGAGACAGACAGCTTGGTTGCTGGCGGAACTAACATAGCCATGCTGGACTCACAAGCAATCACATGCAAACTTAAGACCTCTCTATATAACTACACCTGTCTATTATGCATAATAATATGCAATAACAAGAAAAAAAATTACACTATATATAGATATTAAAAAAAAAAAAAAGTCTCTGATTCTAGCTCAACTACAGCTAGTACCTTGTTACTTTGGTTTCATTATTATCCATTTAATCCTTGCTGTAATAGGTGAGAAACCTTACTTGTGTAACATGCTTTTGTCTATTGTATATTCTTCCTTTTTTTATTTCCTCCTTTTTCCTTTTTTCTTTTTTTTTTAATTAAGAATTTTCTTCTTTTTTTATTGTGCCCTTTTACTTTAGGAAGATTCCCTTCTATGGTCTTTAAAATTTGTCCTTGCGGTTTGGAATTTGTCAGTTTGTGTTCACACTTTACCCCCTTTGTTTAAGATAAAATTATAATCTCAACACTAAATTCACTTTTTTTAATTCTGTGTCGGTCTCTTAAAACTGTGGTTTTTCTTAGATTGATTTACCATAGGAGAAAGTGATGGAGAAGTTAGCATAAATCCTAATGTCTCTCTAGTGGTAGGACATGTCTCTAGATTTGCTTTTGTTTTTAATCTTAAGTCCTATTTTGAGGGGAAAATAAATATACACACAAAAATTAAAATTCTTTAGAAGAAAAATCTTAGAGTATGACAAAGTAAAGCCTTAAATGTATTAGTGTCATTAAGGCAAGTTTTAAATAGTAAGAATTACCATATGATTCTAATTTGATTGACAGTCAAAAATTATACTTAGATTTAATCAGTCAAGTCTATATCATTCGGTGGAGGTTTGTTTATATATTTTACAACAAAATTCACTTTCTTCTAGGTTCTAACTTATTTTCCTTCTTTAACTTTCGTTTAAAACTTCAGTTTAGTTTAAAAACTGTAACATATAAGCTTTATATTGTAGCAATTTTTTTGTTTTTTACTGTAGCTGAGCTTTATAGTGTCTTTGGCAATCTTAATTTTAACTAAAACTTTTAATTGCTACAATGTAAAGCTCTCATATGCTACAATATCAAAAAAAAAATCTACAATGTAAAGCTTTTACTTGTTACTGTGTCAAAAAAAAGGTAATTTATAGTATAAACCTCTCATATGCTACAGTGTTTTTAACTAAATTTGGTTCTAATCATATTTTCTAAATACTTTATTATATTATTTATAATTATGACTGATAGATTGAAATTAAAGTTTGAAATTTGTTAAGGACATTAATCATTTAAGTTCGATGCTGCTTACAAATCTCTTTTTTTTTTTTTTTGTCTGCCATGGAATTGGTGACGGTGTTGTTTGTTTTAAAATTTACTCGAAAAAAAAAATAATAACTGAATTTCTTGTTTTATACATACACACACGTGAAGAAAATCTCAACTTCCCAAAAGTAAATTGAAGCGATATTAAGACAAAAATTTAAAAAGACAAGATTAAAAAAAAAAATAGTGCAGCCTTCCAAATATTATAGATATAATTTTACGACGTGTAACATTAACCAGCAGTGAAGCTCAACCTCCACCAAACAACCAACAAGCATTATATTTGGCCATTTGATGTCACAAATTAGTAGCACTAAATAAATTAATTGTAATAAATTTGTTTTCCTTGAGTGAAACGCCAATTAAATTCTAGTGCGGTTACGTAAAGTAAAAATTTATGTAAAAGTTACTATCTGTTTGGTTATGTTTTTAAAATAGGTGAAAATATTTTTGTTTCAAAAAATGAGAATTTTTTATAATTGTGCTGAAAATATTTTTAAAACTTTTGCTTCAAAAAACGTGCGAAAATATTTTCAAAAATTCCAAGAACATAACCAACCTATGTAGCATTATTAAGATACTAATTTACGTTCATTACTCCAAATTTTTTTTTTTAATCTTTTTAAAAGAAGACTCCAAACATATGTTAATGGCTGGTATATTTATCTCTTCATGGAATCTCTTCACCCCAAGTCAAAAACGACATATGATACATTATGATTGTGATAAAACTGTATTAGTAGGATATATAAATATACATATACATATATATTTTCAGAAAAGTGTAACATATTTCAAATCAAGAACATACAAACACCAATTTTAACTTGCACGGCCGCAAAATTATAGGCAAATCACGACAAGATAAACAGGCGGTTCTATCAATGATTTTAAAAGAAACGCTCAAAGAGAAAAAGTGTATACTGAATTGCAAAACTAAACACCCAGCAATATCACCAAAGGTGGAGAATGTACATTTTTTTAATAAATCCTTTACGATTGATCGACCTAAATTGAGAAGCCCATAGTACAAAGATCACAACTAAACCATAAAAACACAAGTTTAACGGATAACCTGATGCTAATAAACTTAACAAACACACCAAGAAAGTGGGGCAAAAACCATCGTTGCTATAACTAAAACAAATATATATACAAAACCGAAAGATAAACCCCAAACACTATTGTCAAAGACTCTGTTGAGAAGACCATTGGCGAAAGGACAACTTGGAAGACTTTGAGAGACGCATGACGAATTAAAAATAAGTCGCCAAAATCGCAACACATGAATTTCATGCACCACCACAAGAAGCCCATCGCCAAGCGAAACAAAACCCCAAGGGCGCACGACTACTAGACAATGAGAGTCTCGAAAACAATGCACAACTAAGCGAGCACCCTCCTCCGTACGTAAATCACTGTCAGAACGATGGCGCCACTCTATGCACAACTACACTCGGAAAGGCCCATGTTGAGATGAGCCAAGGGGGAAAATTTTAGGATTGGGAGCCTGATCGCATGCATGGTGGTAATATGGGAGCTTCAGGAGACACTTGCTCTTCTGTCCTTTTTTTTTTTTTTTTCTGTGTTCTAATACTGCCTTAAGTAATATAAAAAAGAGAGAGAGAGAGCATAAGTTTTAACTATTAAATCACAAGATAATTTTTTTTTAAAAAAAAGAAAAGAACATTTCCTAGAGATAAAAATGTGCTTTTCTCTCACAAAATTTAAAAACAAACTTAGTTTGAAGTATAATTTGTAGTTTAAATTGCATTGCCATAAAACCCTTTCAAAATCTACTGTCTTCCACATTAGCATACTTTTTTTTGTTTTTGAACCCATAACAGAATTTTTGTGTCAACTTTTCTAAATTTAGGGATATGTTCGGTGCTTACATTATACAAGGTATAGTTGTTTGTATACATTTTTAATTTTCCAATTTCAACCTCATCTCTTCCACCGACATTCTCTCACCCTCTGATCTCTCTCGTCTCCAGCAATGACCCCTCTCTGACGAGGCGACGATGCAGACGACTTCATCTTCTCCAACAACAACAGTCTACGAAGCACGTTTAGTGTCGCCATCTGAGATCGCTAATCCAAAGTCCAGTGAGACATGGACAACGACTTGGAACCAGATTGTCCAAAGTTAGCAGAGAGCAAGGCCATAACGATAGCGACTGCACTTCGTTGCAACGCTCCATCGTCAGAACTCGGTGAGAGCAAATTGTGAACTATCGAGGAGAAATCGGTCGTCACCGTCGGTTTTTCCAATGTTGCGGCTAGCTGTCGACGGCTTTATGGAGGTGGCGGTGTGAGAAAGAATAAAGAGAGAGAGAGAGACAGACAGACAGAGGGAGACATTAAGAGAGGGTGAAAGAGGGAGATGAAGGAAGAGGAAAAAAAAAAAAAAAAAAAACTTTTAGATTTCATCGAGTCTGCAACTACGCAACTCTTACCATGGGAAGAATGGATATTTTGAAAAAAAAAAAAAACGACGCTATTTTCTTTAAATATTTTTTGGTCGTGTTATTTGCTTTCGTTATTTTAAAAACTACGTTATTTGTTGTAATTTCTCACTTTATATATATTTTATATTGGATGAATTTAGATTAATTTAAATTATGAAATAGTCAACCTAAACTCACTTAATAAAAAATCATATTAGATAGATTAATGAAAATTTTTATTTAAATTTATTAGATTTAAATTTTTTCAAATTTTATTAAATGAGTTAAATTGGATCTATCATTTTTTTTTCACCCTTGCTTCTAATCCTCCTCTAAATAAAAATTTTAAAAATTAAAAGGCTAAAAAGCATATGATGGACACGTGTGGACAAAGCAGCAACGAATTGACCAGCTACATTACAATTGGCATTTCAAGCTCAGAACTTCAACTCTAACACACCGATGATGCAAATTTTTTTCATTGTCCCCAACGCGATTTTTTTTAAGCTTTTTGTTTTGACGAGATTAACCCCTCGAGTCCCAAAGAACTTTTTAAAGTATGTTTGTTTGAGTTTTTAAATCATAATTTGAATCATTTTGTTACAGTATTTTTTCTTATAAAAATTTAAATTTTTATTCAAATACTCGTACCAAACGCATCTTTAGCCACTCATTATCTGTGGTACCTTCTAAAATATAGACACCAGAGAAAGAAAGAAAAAAATAAAAAACACACAAAAAAACCAATAGAATAATAATAAACTTTATTAATTATATAATAATTAAAATTAAAGTATAGATATCAATGACCGACCCTTAATTAAGTGAAATGAGCAGAAATGGAAATAGTGTATTTTCCAATTTTTTTAGCTTTATATTAGCATTTTCCACTTCTATTCCTTCAACTCTTTTTTATTTATTGTTATAAATTGTGTCATTGTACTCGTTACGGGCGCGCACAAAAAAAAAAAAAAAAAAAAAAAAAAAAAAAAAAAGCCTCCAAGCCATCCACCCATTATTTTTGTGCCGCATTATCAAACCACCAAACCACGATTTCAAACCATCCACCCTGTCATATGTCTCGGACAGTTTCGGCTGGGTTTTTGTCAAATTGTAAAAAAATTAGTTTTACATTTTTCCTTAATTTTTAAGCATTTTGTGACATAAACAAAATTAGATTCAAACCGTCCCAACCTGCCGAATAACGACTCTTCTCAAAGTGCACCATCTACTACTCAAAATGGGTGGTTTTAGTTTTGATTTTTCCAAAAACACCTTTTTATAAAACTGTACCGCTTGTCCGTCAAATTACCCACTTGTTCACCTACTTGTTATGAACTCAAGAAAAAACAATTAGGTTTTGAATTCCCATGTCATTAATTCGTTATTTATCATTTGCATAATAATATTTGTACTTTTTTCTCATAGTTATTAAACTATGAAATTTGCAAAAAAATAAAATAAAATTTTAATTTTAAAACAATATAAAAATGATTGTTTTATAATAATTAAAAGAAAAGTAAATCCGCCGGTCAATAACAGATCAAATATTTTGACTTATATTATACTTTGTGACAAATTTAGCACTATATTATATAGTATAGTGTGAAAATTTTTTGACATTTGATTATTATTAGTTAACATATTTAGTTTTATTTTCTTTTAAATTTGAAATGAAATGGATTCGAACTCTACACCTTATTATGAAGATCAGGTGTGAAATTACGACTACACTATGCTTCTACCCCTGTTGACTTTTTACTTAATCATTATAACATTAATATTTCTGAAAGGTTTACTTTTAGAGCTTTTAAAGCTTGATAATTATGACAAAAAATTAGATATATCAAACATATCATTTTAATACTTGATGCCGACATAATATAAAAATAACACTAGTGTTTATATTGAAAATGGTCTAATGCATTGAATAGGTCTTTGTGTATTTTTTGATGTCAAATATAATAATAGTATTTATAATGGAGACGGTCTTACCGACTTTTCTTGAAATTTATGAAATACTTTCTTAAATGGCTTGTTCTGCTTAACATTAATATTAAGTATGTTCTCCCTACAAAAGCTTGCTACTTTTTATTAATGTAGGATTAGATTTAGTATCAGACATTAGCATTAATAGGTTTTTATGGTCACTAATGACACAGTGAAAAGTACATCTATTTAAAGTCATTGCTCGAATAAAAACTGATCCACTCTCAATATAAAATCACAACATAATGGACAAGTCACATGTGGTAGCTTTACTTTTATTTATCAGGCATATTCTATAGGGAGGAAGGTGGGGGCATGATATTCTTAAAATCATATTTTGTCTTTGCATTGCAAATGTTTCCCTCACCAAATGCAAATTTCATATAAATAAATATAAGGGGTTCTACTGTTGGGTGACCCTCATCATAACGTCCCATAAGGCTACAGCAGCCAAGAAATAAAAATTACATTGTCCAATTATATGGAGCTAGAGAATTTTTAAATTGTTTTGCTGTGGTAGTTAAATCCTAAGTTAACAATAATGGTTATTCATCTATGTAAATATTAATGTCAATGTTATATTTATTTAAGGGATGTCTATATTATATTTGATATCAAAAATTATAAAAAATCATATCTAATATTATATTTATACTCGTGCTTTACGGTATAGCACAATTTCAAATGCTATATTCTATATTTTATCATAGTCATTATGTTTAGTAAAAATATACAATTTTAAAATAATTCAAAAATTTGAATGTTGTTATAACTAAATAACAAAGTAAATATATCCGTTAATAACAATTAAATAAAAATCCGTCATATGCTATATTTGGTGTCAAATTTAACCACCAAGTATAGTGTATGTTAAATTAAACACATGAATAACATTGATTGGAGTTATTTTCTTACTCAAATAACAATTAAATAAAAATCCTTCATATGTTATATTTGGTGTCAAATTTAACCACTAAGTTTAGTGTATGTTAAATTAAACATCATGAAAAACATTGAATAACATTGATTGGAGTTATTTTCTTACTCAAATATTAAAATTTGACATTGATATACTAATTAGACCTCTAGGGTGTTAGGGGTTATAGTTCCCAATATATAATTTCAATCTCAAACAATACAAAGCTATCACATGCTATAATGTAAAATAAAAATTTACTATGTTATACATTACAATATATAATTTTAATAATATAAATTCAACTCTTCTCCTAAACACTATAGTTACATGGTAGATATATATATTGTTTTCACGGTGAAATCTTCCTAAATATAAATAATTTTCAGATTCAAGTATTTTTCTTTCTATTTCTTTTTCTCTGCGGATAATATTCCAACAATTGGTGGGCTCCATAAACCGTGGAGGAATACAATCTCTCTCTCTAGAATATCCTCACCAAGTGGACCAATAAGAAATAAGGTGGAACTGACCAGGAAGACGCTATCTCTCACTTCCAATATTTGATACGTGCAATCTTTCTTTTCCTTATCCAAAAAGTAGAAATAGAAAAAAAAATGTGATTTATTTTCGCAAAAAGCATAGAGGACACGTGTCGAGATCATCTACCTTGTGATTTGTGGGGGAAAGCGTTGGGAATTGAGATTCATAAGATATGGTCCAAAAACCACAGGGACCTTTATGTAAAATCACAAATTTTTTAGGGACAATAATGCCCTTTTACTGGATGGTCCGGTTTCGGAGTCAGAAAAAATTCGAACGTATAAAATATATATGCACAAAAACAGAGGAGTAAGGGGTTTAAGCACCAAAAAAAAAAAAAAAAAAAAGGCCTGTGGTTTTTGTATATATAAAGTTTAGTGGTGGGGTTTTTGTTTTGGTTTGGTCATCTTCATCAGAAACTCTAAACAAATTAAAAAAATGGAGAGAAAAATGACGAGAGATTCTTTTCAATTCTGAATTCCGAGTTTGTTTTCATGGCCGATCTGTTTCCACATTCATCAGAAGAACGATCTTTCGCTCGAAAATTTGATATCTGAACGGGATTGTTTCGTCCTATTTGACTCGGATGATTTTGATTTTTCTTTTTTTTCCTCTTTAAGGTGAGTAAAATCGAGCTGTTTTGAGTTTTCCGTCGCTGAATTATGTGTTTTCTCGTTCGTGATCTCGCTGTTTGTTGTCGTGGAATGCAAATTGTGTTTAGATTGTCGCGAATTTTGCTCTTTTTTGCTTGATCGTCGTGTTGTCTTTTTTTTCGGCGTTTTGGAATTTTTGGGCGTTTGATGGTGTTGGAATTGTTTTGAATTTTGAAATTCCGCTCGAGATCGTGATCCGATCGTGGAATTTCGTCCCTTTTTCTGGGGTAAATTCTGATTTTGAATTTTGGCTTTTGGATTTCGTCCCTTTTGTCATCATGCAGTTACTGATAAATCGATATGTCGTGTTTGAAATTCGTTTACGGTTTTGAATCCAATGGTCAAATTTAATAAGATCGAGCCTTGTATTTCATCTCCATGTGCTGAATTGTGCCTGATTTGGAATTCCAATTATGTATGTGATTTACTCGATCAAGTTTTTCTTTCTTTCTTTTTTCCCCTTTCGGATTCGAGTTTTATTGAAATGTAAATCAATTAAAGCTCTTAAATATGTAATTATGGCCTTGACTTTATCCTACTTTGACAGTCCTGTTTTGATTAATTGGCCATTTAATTGTTTGAAGCCTTCAATTTTTTTCCTCTGTAAATAAACTTTGATCGGGGCTCTTGGGGTCTGAAATTTGGGTGTTGGAAAACGGTTTCTTTTGATGAAAGGAATCTTGTAATTGAATTTTTGTTTTATCGCCTTTCCTAATTAGATGTTTAAACATGATCTACCCAGGAAAACCATTTTTCTATTATAATCATTTTTTTTTTTTTTTTGGAATTATGGTCGTTTTCCTTTTGAGCTTAACATCGTCTCTGTTTACTAAGTCATTAGTTTGAGTTATTTTTCCAAATATTGCATCTAAGTGCCCTGAAGCCATTATAATTCTTGCTTTATTTTTATTATTTTATTTTTTTTTGTGTGTGTGTAAGCGTTTTGGTTTACTTATCGGTTTCAGGGATAGAAGGAAGGAAAAGAACATACTTGTCAATTTTGCTTGGTTGCTGAAATTTGTCCTTGTGATTGTGTTAAAGTGTTGTGATTTATATGAATTGAGTGCTGTTCACTGATAGGATTGTTTTCTTGTAAAGCAAGCACAATTTTCTGATGAAAATTAAAATGCATTGATGCATTTTCTCTTACACATTTTTTTTTTTTGGTTCTTTTCTAATTTGATAACAGCAAAGGCAGTGCAAACATAATTGTTGGATGAATCCTTACTGCCATGTATGCCTAAGATATGGTGTTGAAGAAAAGGCTAGAATACGGATTCAATGGCTTTCAAGTCGCCGCTATACCTAGAGCTCCCAGATCAGCTAGGGTAAATTTGTGGTTTTTTTGTTTTTAATTTATAATATTTTAAAATTTTGGAGTTGAAATTTCATTTACTTGTTAAACCATAATTATGATTTCAGAGGGGCTCAAATAAGAAGAAAGCAGAGGAGGGTCAAATATGTGCATTTGAGTTACTGGCTTCTTTAGCTGGAAAGTTATTGCAGGAGTGTGAAAGTTCTTCTTCTGCCTCAAGTAATGCTTCTGAAGGAAATAATCAGCCTGCTTTTGGTGAAGATGTTATCAAGCAAGAGAGACAAGATGGAGATAAGCTATTGAAAGGAGAGTGCTTTGAACAGGGAAGCTCGGAAGAGAGTGCTTTTGTATCTGAGATCACCTCACCAGACATTGATCAGAATTTCATTCCGAAGGATTTTCCAAATGCCGTTTCAGAACACACTTCGAACAAATGTGACTTCATAGATAAAGTCGACGGTGATGTCCTATCTAGAATATGCGATACTAAGCCCGCATTTCGGAATCATCCCTCTAAAGTAGAGGGAGGCTGCCCTCGTATTGAGGAGTCTTGGAATGCTAATATAGGGAGTGGAATTGAAGGACAGCAGAAGGGTGAGAATTTAGAAACTGCTGGTTTGACTATGGCTAACAAATGTAGCTTCAATGACCCAATGGAGCTGCAAGTAGAATTCCCAGCAACGGTCAATTTGGCCAATGATGTCAAATTACCTTTGCTTAGGGAATCTGTTCCTAATGCTTCTTTTTCCTTGCATAGGAATAACATTAAGTTAGGTAGGGATGATGGTGAAAACTTTTCTAGATGCAATAAGCCCGGCACCAAGGTTAGGGCTCATAGGCCTCCAGCACGTATTGGAGACCGTAGAATAAGGAAGTTGCTGACATCGAAGTACTGGAAAGCAGCCCCAAAATTAAAGGATTATGAAGTTCTTAAATCTGGTAAGTTGCTGCAATATCCGATGTTGGTATGCCGTATTCAGTCCTATATATTGATGTGGCATCATGTCTGTCTGTGCATGTATGACAAACTTTTATGCTTTTCTCAATAATATAAGTTCCTTAATTTATCATTTGTAGATGACTCAATGAAAGCTCTATTTAACAAGAGGAAAAGCTGTTACAACCAAGACAGATGTCAGCATGACACTCTTTATAAGAAGAGGAAGTTATTCGACCGAAGCTCAGTGGTGTTGTCCGATAGAGGATTCAGTAGTGAAAGTGTTTCTAATTCTCCAGAGAAAGGAAGAAATGGAGATACAAGTTGCTCTAATGGAATACATGGAGGTCCTTCTCTACCCTATTTCATTGTTATTGGTGTTTAAACCTGTGTGACAAAGAAAGTTATGTTTTTAGGTAGTTTGCTAAATAATTCTACTTTCATGCAGCAAATGGGGTATCATCTTCGGTCATTTGTCGCCAAGCATCTTTCAGCTCCAAGGATTCTCATGGTACTAGCAACTTGACGTTTTGGTTACATTTTGCAGTTTCTATTTCTTTTCCTTGTGGCATCAAGTAGGTTTTCATGGTGCGTTATGTTTATTCGTGCAGTGAAATTTAGTATCAAATCCGTCAAGGTACCTGAAATTTTTATTGAGGTCCCAGAAACTGCCACAGTTGGTTCCCTGAAGGTACCAGCTTTCTCTGATCCTTTTAATTCTGGCAATTATATTCTTTGCGTTCCTTGTTTGTGCTAGATGTTGTTGTTGAATCTTAATTTTCCCTCAGAATAGGGTCTTTTATTTTACTTTTTGTAGCACCGTGGTGAATGTCTTGTAACTGACCAAATGCCAAGTTTGTTTCTCCTTTTTTTTTGTTTTCCTTTGGTTTCAGTTAGCATTTTTTTTTTTTTGGACCAGATCTTTCCAATAAGGATCGGGAAGATGCTTGTCACTAGAGAGTTTTTTTATGGGTTTTGTTGCCTTATGTTGGTTGCTTCTTCTTTTTAATTAATCTTTTTCCCACCTTCTAAATCTGCTATTGTTTTTCTTCTTTCAGAGGACAGTCATGGAGGCAGTTACTGCTATTCTTCGAGGTGGGTTACATGTGGGGGTACTTCTTCAAGGGAAAAAGATTAGAGATGATAACAGAACTCTTCTGCAGACTGGGCTTTCTTGTAAAGATAATCTCGATGCTCTGGGCTTTACATTGGAGCCCAACACTAAGCAAGTTTCTCCAGTTCTATGTTCTGATGATCGACCTCCTTCATTGTCATATGATACTCCTGAATTATTGACTAGGTAGTTCTTGCCTGTCTTTTGCTAAATGATTGTAATTTTTAACGGACAATTTTTTATGGATGGTAGTTGACTTCCCAAGATTCAGATTCCTATGCCCGAATCTTGGGCAGCTGCACTTGAATATCATTTGTCCAAATTGTAAAAGATCTTAACTTTATATTTACTATTTCCAGGTCTCTGGGTACCCCTGTAGTAGATTCAGGGATTTCTGATGCCTCACCTGAACTCCCTCTTCCTGTGACCAATTCAGAAACTTGTGCCCAGAGTAATCATGAAATTGTTTCCTCCCCGACTGACATGCTGACTGACAAAACAGTGCCAGATTCCCGAGCTCTAGTTGTGGTTCCTCCAGTGAGTGTGGAAGCACTAGCCGTTGTTCCCGTGAACCCTAAGAATAAGAAATCTGAGCTTGTCCAACGTCGAACGAGGAGACCCTTTTCTGTGTCGGAAGTAGAAGCATTAGTTCAAGCTGTTGAGGAACTTGGAACTGGAAGGTTGCTACTTTATTCTTCACCACTTAACTAGCTCACCTTAAGAGTAGAGAGATGCCTTCTTATTTTTAGAGTATAAAACATGGTTTTAATAATGCCTCATTGCTGCAGGTGGCGTGATGTTAAATTGCGTGCTTTCGAGGATGCAGATCATCGAACTTATGTTGACTTGAAGGTAAGCCGTTGTCTACATACCCTTTTGCTTCTCTTTTCTTGTTTGAAGATTGTGCGTACCATTTTACCAGAGTCGTTGCCAGTTGCTACCACAAATATATACATGAGTTGGTGAAACTTAATGGTGCATCGTTTAGGTTAATCTTGTCAGATGTACTTTATATACTAGTCCATTAAAACTAATAGAGTGATGGAACATGGGTTGAAACTGCTTGGCCAGTTGGCCTGATATTGTTTTGTGGTTGTGTAGGATAAATGGAAAACATTGGTTCACACAGCAACAATCTCTCCTCAACAAAGGAGGGGAGAGCCTGTTCCTCAGGAGCTCTTGGACCGAGTATTGGCTGCTCATGCATACTGGTCGCAGCACCAAGCTAAGCAACATGGAAAGCCTCAGACCAGTGCTCCAAAGATCGTGGAGGCGCCGGCAGATAGACATGGTGTTGAAGGTATCTTCTTGTCGTGATGTAAAAAAGGAAGTTTGACTAGAAACAGGGAGAAAAAAACTTGTACAAATCACGAAACTGTAATATTTCTCACTCACATTATTCATTGCCAACTCAAAATGTGAAGAGTGGTTGGCATTTGTAAATGATTTGTTGGAATAAGATGGTTCTAACAGGAATTGTCTCTTTGATTTAATTGATTCAATTTCACGAATTTACAGTGTAGAAATTTGAAAGAAACAGAACAGGAATGAAGCTCTGTTATTTTCTTGATTACTTCTGCCCACTTTTTTTTTTCCATAAATGGGATTGTTCTTTTTTTTTTTTTTTTGATGATTTTATTGCAATGTTCGTCTAGTCTGTTTGATTGGCCACAAACACATGATGAAGTATTAGGTAACGTACACCAATGTGTGTATATTATATGCTCTGATTTCTCACCCTTACCAAACTCTACCAGCTTAATAAATCAACCAACACTTATAAAATTATGCTAAAAATTATTTCCAAAAAGCTTAAGACTTAAAAAGGGATTTTTTTTTTTTTTTTTTTTTTTTTTTTAAGATGTAGATGCATTAACCGAAGTTGTATTAAGTTGGTGCACTTTTTTATCCACAACTTGACGCGCAATGGAATGACGTTTGGGAACTTGAATTGAAAGTCAAAAGTCTTTGCTTCAAAAATGGCTGCATGATTAGTTTGGTATAACTTCCCCGCAGCCAAGACTAGGCAAATAAGGAGAGCCTGACTTTCCATCCAACTGTGATATGATATACTTGTCGGGCACGTGATCAATTTACCAGCAGACACCGTATGATGGAAAATATTATATTATATCTGACTGACCAGGCCAGGAAATCTGTGCTGTATTTGCTTACATTTTTTTTTTGTTTTCTTTTTAATATAATAAAAGGAAACTTTTCGTATTGTTGTTGGTTTGATTATTCCATAAAAAGTTATTTGGTCTTTTAAATATTAAAAACTGTTCTACATTGGCGACGGTGATACGTGTCTGGTTTGAGTTTAAGCGCATTCTCTTTCACCGTTCTTTCTTGTTAT
The DNA here is from genome assembly GCA_025403435.1 of Artocarpus heterophyllus. NCBI lineage: Eukaryota > Viridiplantae > Streptophyta > Magnoliopsida > Rosales > Moraceae > Artocarpus > Artocarpus heterophyllus. The sequence continues at coordinate 23,210,060 of CM046338.1, forward strand.
GGACTTGGGCAAATAGATAAATCCAAGAAGGAAAAATTTAAAAAAAAAAAAAAAAAGGGTAGAAGGAGAAGAAGCAATGCTGCGTTCGTTTTTACTTACACGGCAAGACTTGTCTTGTAAGTGGTAGAGATTGATGCTTAGTTCTTGAACTACAAAATGCATACATACATACAAAAATACATATATAATAAATGTGCATAACTGGTATATAGTAATTTGTAAATTACATGTATGTTTTTATTTTTTGGAAGTAATATCTGAAACTTAAGGTGTTTGGCATCTTAGTTTTAACTCATCAGCTTAAACTCAAACAATATAAAGCTTTTATATATTAGTGTTTGAACTTATTTGTCAAACACCTTATAGAGAGTAATGTGAAATGTAGTAACATTTCTCAGAATTAATTGAATTGATTCTCATTAATAAGATGGATTTTCTAAGAAAATTTTAAGAAGCTTTTCCAATTGATTGTTTGAATGCAAAATTGTTCTTCAACTCAAGACAAACAAACCAAGCAAACCAATTATATCTTCATGAGGTGTTTGAGAGCTTAGTTTGCATCAATAGTTTGAATTGAACAATTGTAGTAATTTAAATTTTATAGGAAAAAATACTATAGTAAAATTCTTTTGAAACATAAACTAGGCCTGAACCATGGCTTTTAAAAACCTGTCCTCACTCTCACACACAAGGAATACAAGTGCATACAACGACAAAGGTCAAGTTTCTAATCTTTTTTCTCAATAAAAAGATTTTAGATAGTGTCTTACAAAGATATTATAATTGTGTTCTTATGGAATAATTAAAAGATGAAGAGTTTCCATTATACAAGAAAAATTATAATTGTGTCCTCAATTAATAATAAAACTATATAATTTTCCATTTAACAAAATACTATCTTTGCTTTTTTTCATAGTGCCCAGTGAACAAATATATATAGGGCCCGTTTGTTTCAATACTCGAATCACGGTTTAAATTATTTTGCTACAGTATTTTCTCTCATAAAAATTTAAATCTTCATTCAAATATTCTATTCAAATACTCGAATCAAACAAGCCTATATTCTACCTCCGTCATTGGACTAATATGACCGTGCTGCCTTCTATGAACTTGTATATTTTTTTGTGGATGGATGGGTAGGGATTGGCTTGTGAATTGTGACATAACAAATTGGAAAAGATAAGAGAAAGACAAGAAACCGTAGAAGTAAAAGGGAGATAGACATTAGTGAGCAGAGCAGTGGAGGTAAAAATATTTTACATGCTTTTGGTAACATCGTTCCAATCATATAGCTCTAAATGCTATAATATAAAATTTTTACATATTATAATGTAAAATAAAAATAAGATATAATATAAAAATTTTACATATTATAATATATTAGTTCTACTTTTAGTTTTAATTATGCTGTTAAACGCACACTTAGAAACTAGTCTGGATGCAATCATTCAGTAAAGAATCATATTCAGTCAAGAATCATATTGAGGATGATGCAAAAATGGCAGGTGAAAAGTGAAAAGTGATCATATATTTATAAGAAGATAACTTTTTAACTGTAGTAAAACTTTTAGTATTAATTGGGTTGTGAAAAGTAACAATGAACCAAGTCTGGATGCAATCATTCAAGCTAGGAATCATGTTGAAGAGGATGCAAAAATGGTGTGTAGCAAAAGTTAAAAGTGATCATATACTGGTGAGGAGATAGCTTTAATGATGTTGGCATGGAAACAGGTAGAACGCAGCGTGTACTGGGCCAGGCATGGTCGTTGGGCCTCGGCTTTTCAGCTCCTAGTCTGTAGGATGCTCAGAAATCAGAATTGGGGGCCAGCACCTATCATTTCATGCCTAGTGAATGGGCCCCTTGGTCTCTTACCACATTTAAAAGAGGAAAGACGAGGAAAAAAAGACTATAAATATTAAGAGGAAAGTTAGCAATGGTAAGAACCATTTAATTTTTATCATAATTTTAATTATAAATAATGTAAAACTTTCATATATTACTAGGTGTTTAAGGGATGGCCTAGCATTGGCAGCCGAGACAGGTACTTGTGTGGCGTTTTACTTTGCATTTAAAAAGCAAGTATGGTGACATGCGTTAATAAGTAATAGTGTGTTTGGAACGGGTTAGGTCTACTAGGTGTTTAAGGGAGTTTAAAAATTATAAAATATAAAATCTTTACGTTATATTAATTTTATTTTTAATTGTAATTGATAAAAGTTTTATATTATTTATTAGTTGTAACTAAAATATCAAACATAAACTACATTTATAGTTTTAGCCAAAATTGCTATATTATTTTCTCTCATAAAATTTAAATCTAAATTAATTAAAATTATAAAAGTAGTTTCAATTGTGTTATTAAACAGGCTATAAGACATCAAATATAAATATTGGCCATGTTTTTCGCGTCTTAAAGTGGTTGGTGTCAAGTAAAAAATTGATATTATGTTACTCGATAATAAAAGAATTTTAGACGATAAAAATTATTTGAATTGGTGTTATTACGACGGTTTGCAACAAAATAAAATAATATTGCAATATACGTTTAATGGCGTGTAATATCGTATTTATTAATGTGTAGATTCATGTATGAATTAAAAATTAGGACTTTGTGCCTGTTACTTACATGGGTAAGAAATGTTTGTCAATAAAGAGTTTTGTTTTTTTTTTTTTTTGTTGAATTAGAGTTGAAACTACATCGTAAAAATTGAAATAATTAGTCTGGGGTATTTGTTTGAAGGGTTCAATAAGTTTGAACCCAATTTTTAAGCGGAGCAAAGCATTTGGAGCACAAAACAACTCAAACTCAATCTCAAATATTAAACTCAAAAAATAGAATGATTTTGGATTTAACACTCTCGTAATTTCAAGATATTTAAGATAAGTTTTGAACCTTTTTTTGTACAAAAGTCTTTCTATCTAAATATAATCTTAAATTTTATTATTTTTTTAAATCTAAAATCAATTGACATCCATACATCATTTTAGATTGTAGCTTCAAACTATACTTTTAATAATCTCACATCAAATCAAAAAAATTTAAACTATCAAGTTTCAAATCCATGAACCAAACAGACGTTGTTGTTGATGAAAACAAATACAATGTTTAAGAGAATAGTTTAAATCATTAGTTTTAACTTTGAGAATTATAACATATAAAAATTTTATAATATAATTTTTTATTATATGATATAAAAACTTTATATTATTAATAATTTAAACTATTTTTTTAAACACTTCAAAAGCCGACTTAACAAAATAGCGATGTACTCGAAAGACCAAGCTGGAGTATGTCGACACAACTCTAATTAATTTTTTATATGATTTGTTCATTAAAATTTGTTTTCTAAAATATGCTTTACTTGTCTAATCATGTACAGAATTAAAGTGATTTTTTATAGAAATCAAAGAGGACCCTCCATAAAAAAAGCACATGGCCTAGATTCCACTTTCCAGAACATGTCAAAGTGTCCTTATCAACAACCAAAAAAAAAATTCAGTAATTGAATTTGGTAAAAAATGAGAAATGACAATAAGCACATAGAGAGAGAGAAAAAGAGGTCGACTGATGTTGACTTCTCTCCCACGTCTCCTCCACGCAAAAAACCATATTCCTTCAACGTGTTTTTAAAATAGATAAAAACAGATTTATTTTAAAAATAAAAAAAATTTTAAAAATTATATTAATAATATTTTTAAAATTTTTACCTTAAAATATATATAAAAATATTTTTAAAAATCTTCAAAATAAAATCAAATGGGGCAGTGAATTCTGTTGCTATTTTTTCAGTTTTTTTTTTTTTTTTGGCTGATAACAGCATTAAAGTTGTCATATTTTCTTACCATTGGGTTTCTTAAGCTTTGCTGAGATGAGAAATGATAGGATTTCTTAACTATCTACAATTATTTATGTAGATGCTAGTACATGCAGGGTCTGTTTTGTTGGATATTCGAATCGCAGTTTAAATTATTTTATAACAGTATTTTTTTTTATAAAAATTTAAATCTTTTCTTAAATATTTTATTTAAATACTCAAGAATATGCCTTACATCTTTAACTATATTAAAAAAGCGCATAGAAGTCACTATTCCTTTTTGGGTGGTCCAAAACGCACATCTTTGAGGTTTTTTTTTATTCTTTTTTTTTCCCTTTTCGTTTTCTTCCCTGTTTCATGTGCTTTCCTCGCACCATATGAAGGCATTTTTTTGTTTTTGCCCCTTTTTTGTGCTTGGTGACGTCATGATATAGAAACAAAATGACTGCTCTTACAAGAGCAGATAAGAGTAGATTTACTGTTTCATTCTATATACAAGAGAGAGAGAGAAATTTATTGCCTAAAAGTTTTTTTTTTTTTAATGAACTTATTAAAATGTATACTACATATATATTCTCTCAACATAGTTAAAGATTTAATATATTATATCCTAAAAAAATTTAAGCCTTTGCTTTTTAAATACGGTTCCATTCAAAAATTATTGTTGGGTTTATCGATAATTTTTACTATTTTGTGAACTCATTTTTTAGTTTAAACCAATTAAAATTAATATTTTAACAAATTTATCAAACATAAGTTTCAACTATAAATTATAGTTCTAACATATTTTTTGGTTCCAATTGGGCTCCAAACATATGGTTAATATATTATTTTATGTATTATGAGAGTAATTTTTTTAATTTGTTTGTATTATTAAAGTCATTTTGCATTTTAATTTGTTTCAAATAAATAATTATGATATTGACTTTTTAAATTTATTTTTGAAGCTTTTTAGAGACACAAAGACCTCTTACCTTTTTTGATTTTGAGTATTATAAGGTTGTTTGGTGTAGGTCTTATTTGATTTAAGTAACATTATATTCAACAAGTTTTCGTTATAGGGTGTTTGGCATTCTTATAGGTTATTTTGGGAAACCAGTTGAAATTAAAAAGTTTATTTTAAAAACTGTGGCATATGAGAGCTTTGCATTGTATTAACTTTTTGCTTTTACTATAGTTACTGGGAGCTTTACCTTGTAGTAACTTTTGTTTTTTAATGTAGTTATTAAGAGCTTTACACTATAGTTAGTTAAAACCAACAATCAACTTGCCAAACACTCTTTTAGTTTCAACCAAAATTTTTGGTTGCTATAATGTAAGGCTCTCATATCCTATAGTGTTAAGAAAAAGTGAATTATAGTGTTAAGAAAAAGTAAGCTATAATGGCTTTAACAAAAATTAGTTCAAATTATTAGTTTGAACCAATGCTCACAAACATCCTATTATTTTTTTTTTCCAAATGAAAAAAAAAACTGTCTGTGGTTACACCAAAAAAACATAAATACTTTGTTTCTAAAAAAACATAAATACTTTTATTTATTTATGAAAACTGTAATGCCTCAAAATTTATTTAATGTTAATGTAATATAAATGATGAATTAGTGTGCCATAATTAATGTTTTAACATTAATTAGATTATTTGGTTGGATCTTGAAATTTTGGTTGTTTTGTTAATTTGTTGAATCTAAATGATTTCTTATTGTTTTAAAATAATGTTTTGAGTTTTAAAACACAACAGTTTGTAAAATGTTAAAAATACTCCGTTTTACAAAACCGTGGGGGGCACATGGTTTTCGCACAGTAAAATCGCCCAACGTTTTTCTCTATTTATTTTCTCTCTTTCTCCACTCTCCTCACTCTCTCCGGTTCCTTTATCTCTCTCTCTCTCTCTTTTCTCTTTCACCGTGAGCTATCTCTCTCTCTCAATTCTCTCTCAAAATTTTGAAACCCAATTTCGGATCCAAGCTTCGGGTTAGCAAGGAGGAAGCTCGGGGACGTGATTTAGCAAACGAGAACGTGGATTGAAGCTTCGATTTGAGGTTAGTTTTGAAATTTTTAAACTTTTTCCAAAATTTTCAATTTTGTGCATTTTGAAATCTAGGTTTGTTTAAGCTTAGAAAACCTTAGATTTCAGTTAAATGAACTTAGAACAACTAGAATCTAAGCTTAGATTAAAGAAAAATGAATTGGATTCAAGATTTTTCATTTTTCCTCATTTTTTTCTATTTTTGGATTTTCAGGATTTTTGTGTCTGAATCTTGTTTAAATGAGTTTTAAAGTGTCTAAATATGTTTTTCTATCATCTATGAATATTTTCCATGCCTGAGATTTGAGAAAAACAGGTTAGAATCAAGATTTGGGTTTTGGAGAAATCAAAACCCGTGGCTGGAATTTCTGGGTTTTCCGGCCGAACTGCGTGTTTGGTAGGCCAGAATAGGGATCGGCAGGCCGGTGTTCTTCAGTCCGGCAGGCCGAACCTGGAAATTGTTCGGCCGACCGAACTTTTCTTCCGGCAGGCCGAAGCAGGGAGTCCGACAGGCTGACCGAGACATGGAAATTTTTGTGATTTTTACCCGTTTTCATTGTTTTGAACCCTGATTTAAATTTCAATCTTATAGAATGATTTTAAAGGAACAAATGGCACACTAGGACATCATGAAATGGTTTAGTAACCTAGAATGTCTCGAACTAGATATTGATCGACTTAGTTTGTATCTAGGATCGTTTATGGTTCCGCGGAGCTAACGTATAACGGACCGGGATTACGGTGTGGGGCACCAGCACAAGTATTGAGGTAGGACTTCTACCCCATTTCTTTGGTAGCCTGGTTTTGAAATGATTTGGCTTTGAAAAGGATTTCTATTAAAGTGTTTTCAACGGTTGTTTGAATAACGTATTTATCGGTTATATTTTAATATACCGTGATCTGAAATGAACTTCGTAATGAATGTAAAGAACAACACTCGGTAATTGGGTTTTGAATGATGATAATAATAAACATATAGGCATGATGCCATATCAGAGATCAGGTCGTGTAGCGATCGACCTTGGGGGCAGGTCCCGAAACCCAGCTGGGCCACTACGGTGGTGATACTATGGTTTGCCTAGGAAAAAGAAAATAATATTCCTGGTTATCTAAGTAAACTGTTATGGGTAAGAATGGTTTTACTCAAAATTGTTTATTTATCTACCTATTTATCTATTCAAAGTTTCTTTTAAATAATTCATGAATAATGAAATGTTCCTTTGAATTAAATTATTTATAAAATTTAGTCCTATTGAGCCTTTCGCTCACGTTTTATTTGTTTTAAATTTCCCCCTCTAGGTGGTTTCCCATTTAGGTTTGGAGAGGACTCTTCGGACAGGACTCAAGAGCAGTAGAGGATTAGTAAATTTATTTGTATTGTTTAAATCAAGGCATGTAAGATTTTAACTTTATTTGTATCTGGACTATGATTGTGTTTATGATATTGTCAGTACCATGTGTGTGCACAAGTTGTGGGTCTGTGGGACCCATACTCACGGTTTTATTATTTAATATTTATTCGTTTAATGTTTTAAATTATCTAACATATATGAACTCTTTACAAAGTGTTTTAATGAATCCCACACTTTATATTTAATTCAACCCCTTAAACTCTGGATTTTTAATTAAATTCTCCTTTAAATAATTTAAATAATCCGCCACGTCACCTCCCGTACTCCGGGACGTGACAGAATGGTATCAGAGCTCAAGGTTATGAATCTTGAGAATTGTGCACACATAGGTTTGACAATGAAATACCTCTGACAGTCCAAATTTTGTTTTCAAAAGTGAGAGAATGGCACCTAGACGTCATTCGACTACTGACGCTGGGTTTGGAAACGATGAGAGCATGATGAGGTCTATGTTTGCGGCTTTCCGACAGATGGCAGCCAGGGCTAGACCGGGAGATTCTGATGTTGGTAGTCGACATGCGTACTTTAAGGAATTTCGGCGGGCGTCAGTTTCAATTTTTGATGGCAATGGGGATCCGCAGTTGGCAGAGTATTGGTTGGACTCGATCTTGAAGCATTTGGATACTCTTGGTGTGCCTGAGGAGTATCGTGTGGAGTTTGCTGCGTATAAGCTCGAGGGTGGCGCTAACACTTGGTGGAAACAGGCTAAGCGTCTAGAGCACGGTGGTGATATCAGTTGGGACAGGTTCGAGGAGCTGTTCTATGATCGGTATTTTCCGCAAGGGTATAGAGACCAGAAGGCAGCTGAGTTCTACAGGTTGCAGCAAGGTGATCTGTCAGTTCGGGAGTATGAGACAAAGTTTAATGAGTTGGCTAGGTTTGCTCCATCAGCTGTGGCATCGGAGCGTGAGAAATGTATTAAGTTTCAGGAAGGGCTCAAGGCTCCTATTCGGCGGCAGGTGGTTGTTCTACGGCTTAGGAGTTTCGGAGAGCTTGTGTCGTCGGCAATCTCCGTGGAGAATGATTATGTGCAGTATTGTGAGGACCAAGCCAAGGCTTCAGGAGGACCACAGAGGAGTGGCAGGAAGAGCACCAGTAGTCGTCCAGCTCCGGGGAAAGGCAAGCAAGGTGGCGCGACCAGTGGTAGCAGTAGTTCGTCTGGCAGCGGGCGTAGCAATCCCTACAGCTTTCATTGTCATTTCTGTCAGCAGCCTGGACACATCAAGAGGAATTGCCCGATCAGGAGTGCTCGTCTTGGATCTCAGACCGGGGAGGATGCCAGTCGTCAGTCTCAACCTCAGACCCTACCTCTGCCTCTGCAGTATTTGCAGTTGCAGTATCCCCAGTTCTCTCCTCAGCAATTCTCATATCCGGCACGGGGGCAGCAGCCGCAGCATTTTCAGCGCAGTGTTCCTCAGTATAGAGCGCCGAGTACAGGTAGTGTGCAGTCGTCTCCATCTCAGCAGCATCGACCGAGTAATCCAGGACCTAGCAATGTCGGTAGAGGGAAAGGAAAGGCGCCAGTGCAGGTTCATGCAATGGCATCTGGAGGGTCAGATTCTCAGACTGGTAACGCGGTTGTCGATGGTATGATCTTGGTTTCTAGATCTTTAGTTCGTGTTTTATTTGATACTGGTGCCTCTCATTCTCTCATTTCGAGTTCTTTTGTACATGCCTTGGGATTAGAGATAGAAGAGTTTAATGAACTGTTAGTCATAACTTCTCCCTTGGGGCGGGTGTGTGTAAATTGTATGTATAAATCCTGTAAAATAAAGATTGGGGATGAGATTTTGAAAAGTGATTTGATTATACTCCCCATGAGCTCCTATGATGTGATTCTAGGGATGGACTGGTTGTCCAGGTATAGTGCAGTCGTGGACTGCCAACTTAGAAAAGTGACCCTAGTGTCTGATAGGGGACGGTGATAACTTACTAGGCTGGTGGTGATTGGTTAATGAGTGAGCGTCTCATGAAGTCGTGTCTAGGAGGGCGAAAGAATCTAGGTTGTTGTGCTTTTCTTGCCAATCTAGATTGCGAGCCTTATGTTTTGGGAGGCAGTGTAGCGATTTCGATAGTTGATGAGTTCGAGGATGTCTTCCTCGACGAGTTGCCAGGATTACCACCGCATCGGGAGATTGAGTTTGGTATCGAGTTGTTTCCAAGGACATCACCGATTTCTATGGCACCTTATCGGATGGCGCCGGCAAAAATGAAGGAATTGAAGAAGCAACTTCAGGAGCTTGCTGATAAAGGATATATTCAGAATAGCACATCTCCGTGGGGAGCACCGGTTTTGTTTGCTAAGAAGCACGATGGGACTCTCAGGTTGTGTGTGGATTATCGACAGTTGAATCGTGTTACGGTGAAGAACAAGTATCCCTTGCCTAGGATTGATGAGTTGTTTGATCAGTTGGGAGGTTCACGATACTTCTCAAAGATTGATTTACGGTTGGGTTATCATCAGCTCAGGATCAAGGAAGAGGATATTCCCAAGACAGCTTTTAGGACTTGGTATGGGCACTTTGAGTTCCTGGTTATGTTGTTTGGGTTGACGAATGCTCCGGCAGCTTTCATGAATTTGATGAATAAGATATTTAGACCGTATCTGGATTAGTTCATGATCGTGTTCATCGATGAAATTCTTGTGTATTCTAAGACTTGGGAGGAGTATGAGCAGTATCTCCGGATCGTGCTTCAGACTCTGCGGGAGCACCAGTTGTATGCTAAGAGGGAAAAGTGTGAGTTTTGGTTGACTGAGGTCAAGTTTCTGGGTCATGTTATCTCGGAGCATGGTATTTCTGTGGATCCATCCAAGATTGAAGCTATATTGGAGTGGGAACAACCAAGGAATGTAGCGGAGATTCGCAGCTTCTTAGGTCTTGCTGGATATTATAGGAAATTTGTAAAGGATTTTTCGAAGATTGCAGCTCCGTTGACGAGATTGATCAAGAAAAATGTCAGGTTTGAGTGGGATGAAGATTGTGAGCTTGCTTTTCAGGAATTGAAGAACCGGTTGACTTCAGCTCCAGTGTTAGTTATTCCTAGCAGTGACGAGCCGTATGAGGTTTATGCGGATGCTTCAGGGCGCGGACTTGGATGCGTGTTGATGCAGCATAGACGTGTAGTTGCGTACGGATCGAGACAGCTACGACCTCACGAGCGAAATTATCCTACTCATGATTTAGAGCTCGCGGCGGTGATTTATGCGCTGAAGATTTGGAGGTGTTACTTGTATGGAGCATCGTTTCAGGTCTTCTCCGATCATAAGAGTTTGAGATATTTGTTCACTCAGAGGGATCTCAATTTGAGGTAGAGTAGATGGGTAGAGTATATGGAGGATTATGATTTCGCGTTGCAGTATCATCCCAGGAAAGCTAATGTGGTCGCGGACGCGCTTAGCAGGAAGTCTTCAGGGATTCTTGCTTGTTTGGTTTTTGAGGACTGTAGCAAGGATGCGACGGTGAGTGAGTATCGGCTACAATATCATGAGGACTGTGATCGCGTTTCGGTGTATCATGTGGAAGCGACTCCAGCTCTTGTTCGGATGGTGAAGCAAAGTCAGTGGCAGGATCGGCATTTGCAGGGGATTTGGTCACGGATTCAGAACGGGGAGCAGTTTGAAGAATGGAGCGTGTATGCAGATGGATCGTTGTACTTCCGGGAGCGTCTTGCAGTTCCAGCTATCGTCGAAGTGACGAAAGCCGTTTTGGACGAAGCTCATAGGTCTCAGTTCGCTATTCATCCGGGGAGCACCAAGATGTATCGTGATTTGAAGAGGCAGTATTGGTGGAGAGGCATGAAGAAAGACGTTCGAGAGTACGTGGCCAAGTGTTCGACGTGTCTTCAGGTGAAAGCTGAGCATCAGAAGCCTGCAGGTCAGCTTCAGCCGCTTCCTATTCCAGGGTGGAAATGGGAGCATGTGACGATGGATTTCCTCACAGGTTTGCCGAGGACGGAGCAGCGACATGATGCAGTTTGGGTCGTGGTCGACAGGTTGACGAAATCGGTGCATTTCATTTCGTTTAGGTCGACGTGTTCGAGAAGGGTTCTCGGGGAGTTGTATATGTAGAATATTGTGAGGTTGCATGGGGTTCCTTTGTCCATCACCTCTGATCGAGACACCAGGTTTAATGCTAAGTACTGGAGGAGTTTTCAGGAGGCTTTAGGTACAGATTTGAACTTCAGTACGGCGTTTCATCCTCAGACTGATGGACAGTCTGAGCGGGTTATTCAGATTCTCGAGGATATGTTACGTGCCTGTGCGTTGGACTTCGACGAAACTGGAAGCAATGTTTGCATCGGGCGGAGTTTGCATACAATAATAGCTATCAGGCGAGTAATGGTATGGCACCATTTGAGGAATTGTATGGGCGACCGCATCGGTCACCTGTGTGTTGGGCCGAGCAGGAAGATAGAGTTATTCTTGGGCCGGATGAGATCCGTGATAGCAACGAGAAAGTCGCGGTGATTCGAGATCGATTGAGGGCAGCTCAGAGTCGTCAGAAGAGTTACGCAGATAGGAGACGTAGACCCTTAGAGTTCGCGGTTGGAGATTTCGTTCTCTTGAGGGTATCGCCTCGTAAGGGAACTATGCAGTTCGGGGTGAGTGGGAAGCTCGCGTCGAGGTATATTGGGCCGTTCGAGATCACTCAGCGTGTTGGTGTGGTCGCTTATCGGCTTGATCTTCCGCCCGAACTTTCTCATGTTCATGATGTGTTTCATGTGTCGATGCTTAGGAAGTGTCCGCCTGAGCAAGGTAAGATAGTTTCATTTCGCGATGTGTAGGTTCAGGAAGATACGACGTATGAAGAAGTGCCGATTCAGATCATCGATCGAAAGTGATTATTTTGTGTCGTCGTGAGATACCGTTGGTAAAAGTCGTGTGGTAGCATCATGGAGTTGATGAAGCCACTTGGGAACTAGAGTCGAGTATGCGGGAATTGTATCCACATTTGTTTTGTTTAAATGAGTTGTAAATTTCGAGGGCGAAATTTCTTTTAGGGGTGGAGAGTTGTAACGCCCCGAAATTTATTTAATGTTAATGTAATATAAATGATGAATTAGTGTGCCATAATTAATGTTTTAACATTAATTAGATTATTTGGTTGGATCTTGAAATTTTAGTTGTTTTGTTAATTTGTTGAATCTAAATGATTTCTTATTGTTTTAAAATAATGTTTTGAGTTTTAAAACACAACAGTTTGTAAAATGTTAAAAATAGTCCGTTTTACAAAACCGTGGGTGGCACATGGTTTTCGTACAGTAAAACCGCCCACCGATTTTCTCTATTTATTCTCTCTCTTTCTCCACTCTCCTCACTCTCTCTGGTTCCCCTCTCTCTCTCTCTCTTTCTTTTCTCTTTCACCGTGAGCCATCTCTCTCTCTCTCAATTTCTCTTTGAAAATTTTGAAACCCAATTTCAAATCCAAGCTTCGGGTTAGCAAGGAGGAAGCTCGGGGACGTGATTTAGCAACCGAGAACGCGGTTTGAAGCTTCGATTCGAGGTTAGTTTGAAATTTCTAAACTTTTTCCAAAATTTCTAATTTTGTGCATTTTGAAATCTAGGTTTGTTTAAGCTTAGAAAACCTTGGATTTGAGTTAAATGAACCTAGAACAACTAGAATCTAAGCTTAGATTGAAGAAAAACGGATTGAATTCAAGATTTTTTATTTTTCCTATTTTCAGATTTTCAGGATTTTTGTGTTTGAATCTTGTTTAAATGAGTTTTAAAGTGTCTAAATATGTTTTTCTATCATCTATGAATGTTTCCATGCCTGAGATTTGAGAAAAATAAGTTAGAATCAAGATTTGGGTTTTGGAGAAATTGAAACCCGTGGCTGGAATTTCTGGGTTTTCCCAGTTCGGCAGGCCGAACTGCGTGTTCGGCAGGCCGAACTGCGTGTTCGGTAGGCCAAAATAGGGATCGACAGACCGGTGTTCTTCAGTCCGACAGGCCGAACTTGGAAATTGTTCGGCCAACCGAACTTTGCTTCCGACAGGCCGAACTGTGCAGTTCGGCAAGCCGAAACAGGGGGTCCGGCAGGCCGACCGAGGCATGAAAATTTTTATGATTTTTACCCGTTTTCATTGTTTTGAACCCTGATTTAAATTCCAATCTTATAGAATGTTTTTAAAGGAACAAATGGCACACTAGGACATCATGAAATGGTTTAGTAACCTAGAATGTCTCGAACTAGATATTGATCGACTTAGTTTGTATCTAGGATCGTTCGTGGTTCCGCGGAGCTAACGTATAGCGGACCGGGATTACGGTGTGGGGCACCGACACGAGTATTGAGGTAGGACTTCTACCCCATTTCTTTGGTAGCCTGGTTTTGAAATGATTTACCTTTGAAAAGGATTTCTATTAAAGTGTTTTCAACGGTTGTTTGAAAAACGTATTTATCGGTTATATTTTAATATACCGTGATCTGAAATGAACTTCGTAATGAATGTAAAGAACAACACTTGGTAATTGGGTTTTAATGATGATAATAATAAACATATAGGCATGATGCCATATCAGAGATTGAGTCGTGTAGCGATCGACCTTGGGGGCAGGTCCCGAAACCCAGCTGGGCCACTACGGTGGTGATACTATGGTTTGCCTAGGAAAAAGAAAATGATATTCTCGGTTATCTAAGTAAACTGTTCTAGGTAAGAATGGTTTTACTCAAAATTGTTTATTTATCTACCTATTTATCTATTCAAAGTTTCTTTTAAATAATTCCTGAATAATGAAATGTTCCTTTGAATTAAATTATTTATAAAACTTAGTCCTACTGAGCCTTTCGCTCACGTTTTATTTGTTTTAAATTTCCCCCTCTAGGTGGTTTTCCATTTAGGTTTGAAGAGGACTCTTCGGACAGGACTCAAGAGCAGTAGAGGATTAGTAAATTTATTTGTATTGTTTAAATCAAGGCATGTAAGATTTTAACTTTATTTGTATCTGGACTGTGATTGTATTTATGATATTGTCAGTACCATGTGTGTGCACAAGTTGTGGGTCTGTGGGACCCATACTCGTGGTTTTATTATTTAATATTTATTCGTTTAATGTTTTAAATTGTCTAACGTATATGAACTCTTTACAAAGTGTTTTAATGAATCCCACACTTTATATTTAATTCAACCCCTTAAACTCTGGATTTTTAATTAAATTCTCCTTTAAATAATTTAAATAATCCGCCACGTCACCTCCCGTATTCCGGGCGTGACAAAAACCTATGAAGTAAATACTTCAAGCTAGCTAATTAGATTGTTACGCAAATTACATAATTTTTTTACTCACTAGGAATATATGAAACTCTAAAACATTGCTAACTTTTACTCAAATCTTCTTCAAGTTGAAGATAAATCGTGGAAAAAAAGTTTCAAATTAAAGAGTTAATTTTTTTATATGACGATGACAATTGTAAGTTATTTGCATTTGAAATTTTGTGGTTTTTTTTTTTTTTTTTTTGCTTTTAATAAGATTTCTTCTCTTAACAAATGATAAGATTGTTGTATCTATATGTATTTCTGTTAATCATAGACTATTATTTTAATGAGCAAAATTGGCATGAAAACTATTATTTTTGATAGCATAATGCGAGTTTACAAGTTTAAAAAAAATTAAAAAATAAATAACATATGAATTGTATTTTGTTATCTTATAATATTTGAATGTTTCATGCTATAGATATTATATTATCATAGTTCTCTCATAAAAATATGACTTTTTATTTTAATTACCATTATTGTATACTTTAGAAAACAATTCTTTTAAGTACAACTATTTTTTTTACTTATGATTTTTGTATATTTGTTGTTTATATTTTACATTATAAAAATTTTAATTCTAACCACCCAATACCTGCATTACACGTATTTATACTAGTTTAATAATATGAGCAAAACAATATAACTACAGTACATGTAACATATGTTAAGTTCCAAAAAACATTGAGCAGTGGCGGAAGTAGAATTTTTATTTAGGGAGGGTGTAAACTAAGAATTTAAAAAATACCAAAAATCTTTTAAAGTATTGAGTCCTAATTTTATTGACTAGTTATAAATGTTAGAAACATGCATGTTTAGTCTATTGATTTTTTTGACACCTAAAGAGTTTAGGTTTTTTTTTCTTTCTTTTTTTTTTTCAATCTACTTGTACTCTTAAGAAATTAGTTTGGTTATTTCTTAAGTAAAATAGATTAAAACATTACATTTCAATAGAAATGTGTTTTATCATTGAATAGTATGTATGTATATACAACTAAGAAATACAAATTTTAGCAAAATAATTAGATAAAAAGTTATTTAGAAAGTAAGTGCAAGATGTGCTGAAAAAAGAAGAAGCTATAGTAGGGATACATTTGAAAACAAAATTACTTTTACAAGGGAAAATTAGAGAAAGGTCTTTATGAGAAAATAATAATAAAAAGGGTTGCGTTAAAAAAAAAAAAGAGCTTAAATATGACCACATTTTAAAAAATTATTTTAATAGGTCATCTTGAAAAACTATAAGAACTATTATTGATATAAAAAAGATTACACAAAAAAATATTTAGAAGGGAAAAAATTAGAAAAACAAAATGCTTTAACAAGAGAAAAATATTTCAAAAAAGCACATAAAATTTAATAGGAAAAAAGAAACAATAAATAAGGAAATATATTAAAATTAGGATTAATGAATAGATATTTTATATATGTTATTAACTTTGGGGGCAACACATAAATATATATATATATATAAATATACATGTATATAGAAAGTTCAAATGAGTTTAAATATGTTTAAAAAAAATAAAAAATTGAGTGGATGCATCCTCGTCCCCACCTCCCTTCGCCCTTAAGCATAGTCGTGCATGCATGCATGCATCGTTAGGAGTTGTTGTTCTTTTTCATTGTCGGTAGTCGTTGGATTAAATTTTTAATGCTCAAATAGATGAATGGGAGCAATTCTATATTAGGCTTGTAAATTTTTAGTATGGACAAAACACTTATAGATTGATGGTTGAAAAGGCTAATTTAACACAAAACAATAATTCTGACTGATAATGAAAAAGAAAAGTTATTATCGTAAAAATTTCAAAAAAAAAAATGGACATTTATGTTTTTTTCAATATATATATATATAATACAGTGTTCCTCCAATAGAAAGCATCATGTATATTATACGATGTAGCAACTAGAAACATAATAAAGAGCTTAGTTGCAACTTGCAAACTTAATCTAATTCCACATTTCTTACGATTTTCATTGTTGATTAATATAAAAATAATTTAGCTTTCAGCATTTGATCATACAATAGTGGCTTTTTTTCTTTCTGAAAGAAATTTGACGTCCTTGATTGAATATCTAGTTATTCGTGTAATCTCTGACGTGGATCTTACGATATGACAAGCTCAAAAAGTTATAACAACTGACAAAAAGGTTATCCTATCAACCTTTATTATTATTATTTTTAGAAAATGTTATGTATAGCTTTGCAACATCTTTCAAAGGGACAGAAAAAACAAAAAGAGAAAGAAAAAGACCGAAGATTTTTCAAGAATAATAAATCCCTCTAGGTTATACTCGACAGCTGAAAAAAAAAATAGTATACTTTGAATATTATTTTAGTTGTATTCTAATGTATCATATTTTGGTTATAAGGCTTAAACATTGAAACTTGTAAAACGGCAAAAATGAAATTTGTGCAAAAATGGTTGTTTTAAAAAGTAACATAAATTTATTTGCTTGGACATATAACAATAATAATAATAATAAGAAGAAGGAGAAGGACGACAATGATGATAACAACATGAGACTAAAATCAAAATATTTAATTAAATCTTACACTTAGAGATGTGTAACCACCAAACATTCACTTTCACAAATAGGGAGCTTCTTATTTATGCATATATACTATCATATAATGTATTTTTTGGCTCAAATTAAATTTCATTTAAATCAAATAATATACATATTTAAAAATAATTGCAAATAACTACCAATTTTAAGGGAATTCAATTCTAGACATTAACTGAATGCATCGGTGAAGACGATTGACGCACAAAGATAAAGAAAGAGCTGTTCAGCACATAAAAATTGAGCACAATTAAAGTTTGTTAGAAAGAACCACTTTAATTGATGGATAAAACCAACCGATTAAGACCGACTCTTAAATAGTATGACATGAATAGGATGTTTGAAAAATAAGTAGGAATTAAGAGTTAAAACTAAAAATATTGTAACGTATGAAAGTCTTATATTATAATATATTTTTATTTTGTATTATAACGTGTGTATATATATATATATATATATATATATATATATATATAAAAGAATTGTATACTGTTTAAGTTTCTCAAACTTATATATATATATATATTTATTTATATATGTTTTCAAAAAGAGAGAGGACGTAGAGCGGCGCCAACATGGCCTCTTGTCTATCATACACAGCTACCAATAATAATCTAACAGACGGGGTTATTTTGATAGGGTAGTAATTATTAATTAGATATTAGCGTCCCAACAAAATTGTTAAATAGAAAGAAACCGAAAGATGGACCGACGAGGTTTTTAATGACAGAGATTCACTCTCCCCCCATCTCCTCTCAAAACCCCATTTTTCATTTTCATGCCCTATTATAAATAGTTAAATGGGTGTGTCTGTATCGTTCCAGCCTCCTCCTTTCTGAATGCTCTGCCGGAGCAAAAGCTGGCGATTTTCTTCCTTTTATTTTTGACTTTCTTCAAAACCGAGCAAGACTTATTAATCCAGGTATTTTAATGATTCTCTGTATTTCTCAACTTCTTCTTTACTTTCTGTTTAAACAGTTATGCTTGAAAGTTGAAACGGTCGGTGAAATGGATTTTGGGCCGTTTTTATTTTATTCTATTGTTTTTTTAGAAAAAAAATTGTATCTTTTGGCACCCAATTGTTCACACCGTTTGTGTCTATTGGTCATTGTGAGACAAGAAGATTGCTTGGCAAAAGATGTAATTTTTCTTCAACCCTTTTGGCTCCTGATTCTGATTATCTTTTTTTTTTTTTTTTTTTGTCTTCTCTTTTTAGGATTGAAGAATATTCTGGTTTTGGAAAAGTGGACTGAAACTTGCGTGGGCAAAAATAAGGTTGTTAGAGCTTATAGGTAACGTAATATCAGCTATTGGGTTTTACTAGCTAGTGTGAAAGGTGTCTTTGTAATCTAAGATGGTCATGGATCAGTCTTTTGGTGGACTGTATGGTTCTGATAAGGGATTGGACTTAGGAGGCGAATATGGTTTCGATTTGTCGAGTAAAAATCGAAACGATGATGATGATTTTAGGTTAGGGACTAATGGTAAGTTTGTTGATCAAAAGTATTCAAATTTGCTCCTATTGCCTCCAGAACCAATACACTTGCAGAGTGATTTAGCCCCGAATCAGGAGGAGGGGGATGCTCACGAGGACTTTGATTTTAGTGATGTAGTTCTTAAGTACATCAGTCAAATGCTTATGGAAGAAGATATGGAAGACAAGGCCTGCATGTTTCAAGAGTCTGCAGCGCTCCAAGTGCAAGAACAGTCGTTCTATGAGCTTATTGGGCAGAAGTATCCTTTGCCCGATGATGATCTGACAATCCCTTGTGCTGATCAGAAGCATGAGAGCCCGGATTACAGTCTTTCTTTGCAAGACAGTAACTGTAGTATTAGCACTAGTACTAGCAGTAGTGCCAGCCTAGTGGATCCCGGGTGGAATTTTGATCCCAGGGACTATAAGTTGCCGCAGCAAGTTGCTTCTCAGTGTACTTCTCATTCATCTTATGGCTCTTCAAATGGGGCAGGTAATCTTGTTGACGGGTTCGTGGATTCTCCGATGAGCACCCTTAGGGTCCATGAAGCATTTAATGAGATAGAGTCGGTTATGCAGTTTAAAAGGGGGTTCGAGGAAGCGAGCAAGTTTATTCCGAATGCTGATAGTCTCATTGTCGATTTAGAGAGTTACAAATTTTTTTCAAAAGAGTTGAAAGACTCTAAAGATATGACGGTTGGTGTAGAGAAGAAATATGAGAGTGAGTACTTTCTAGATGGATCAAGGGGAAAGAAGAATCTTCATAGGGAGGATGTCGCTTTAGAGGAAGGGAGGAGCAACAAGCAGTCGGCATTTTGTAGCGAGTCAAATGTGAGTTCAGATATGTTCGACATGGTTTTGCTAAGCTGCGGAAAAAATGACTCCTCTCTCTATGAAGTTTTACAAAATGGGGCAAGCAAGAATTCTCAGCAGACCGGTCAATCCAAGGGTACGAATGGCGGAAAATCTCGCGGGAAGAAGCAGGGAGGTAAGAGAGATGTGGTAGATTTAAGAACTCTCCTGACCCTTTGTGCACAATCAGTTGCAGCGGATGATAGGAGGCGTGCTGAGGAGTTCCTAAAGCAGATCAGACAGCATTCGTCTCCTACGGGTGATGGGATGCAGAGAATGGCTCAGTGTTTTGCTGACGGTCTTGAGGCACGCATGGCTGGTTCTGGTACTCAGATCTACAAAGCACTTATAACCAGGCCAACATCAGCTGCTGATGTTTTGAAAGCCTACCATCTATTTCTTGCTGCGTGCCCATTTAGGAAGCTGTCGAACTTCTTCTCAAATAAGACGATTATGAATGTAGCTGAAAAGGCAACGAGGCTTCACATTATTGATTTTGGTATCCTTTATGGCTTTCAATGGCCTTGCCTCATTCAACGTCTCTCGTCTAGGCCTGAAGGTCCTCCTAGACTACGGATCACTGGAATTGATTTTCCTCAACCGGGTTTCCGACCTGCAGAGAGGGTGGAGGAGACTGGACGGCGCCTAGCAAGTTATGCTGAGACTTTCAAAGTTCCGTTTGAGTTCAATGCGATAGCACAGAAGTGGGACACCATTCAGATTGAGGATCTTAAACTTGATCGTGATGAGGTGCTCGTTGTCAACAGCGTGTTCAGGCTGAGAAACCTACTAGACGAAACTGTTGTTGTGGACAGTCCGAGAGATATTGTTCTGAACCTTATCAGGAAGATGAATCCGGATGTTTTTATCCTGGGGACAGTGAATGGAGCTTACAACACGCCCTTCTTCATAACTCGATTCCGAGAGGCTCTGTTCCACTTTTCTACAATGTTTGATATGCTTGAGACAAATGTTCCAAGTGAGATTCCGGAGAGGATGCTGATTGAGAGGGAGATATTTGGTCGGGAAGCCATGAATGTCATCGCTTGTGAAGGCTTCGAAAGGATTGAAAGGCCAGAAACATACAAGCAGTGGCAGGTCCGCATCTTGAGGGCTGGATTAAGGCTGCTTCCTTTGAACCAGGGGATCGTGCAGATGGCTGAGGACAGGGTGCAATCGAACTACCACAAGGATTTTGTCATCAACAAAGATGGGGGGTGGCTGCTGCAGGGGTGGAAGGGACGGATTGTTTACGCTCTCTCTTCTTGGGGCCCAGCTTGATGAATATACAAACCATAAGAATGTTTGCCAAGTGCGAGATTGGTGGGTCACCAAAATGGTAGACATGCTGCAGCATTTAGTATGTGATTGCCCCATGGATTTCTAATGCATGAAGTGAAGGTATTAAATGTGAAAAATGCAAGATCTTTACTCTATTGTGACATTGTTGATGTTTTGTGTATTAGTAGCTTTCTTTTGTAAGCATTAATTGCAATATGTTCTGGTAATCAAAGGTTTATTAGCATCGGAAGTTTGGTTGCTGGCAACTTATCTCCATGCTTCAAAAGACCTGTTTTTGAAGTGAGGTAGAAGAACCAAACATTATATGCTTGAATGAAGAATTTGTTCTTCCAATTGCCAAGGCATTTTCTACATCTCAAAAATAATGATATGTAGTCTTCTGAATATTACAGAAAATGCTGTGCAAAAATATCAAATATAACCAATGTTTATGTTAGTATCAGCAGTATATTAGTAAACTGGTAAAGATTTGCATGAACTGAAATTGCATAACAAGCAAGAAATGTTTGTTGCTGGTATAGTTTCTTGCTGATGTTTTAGCTGGCATTTTGTTTTCTAAGCTTTATTTTTGGGCAACCAATCATATTGGTTCATGTGGCCGCTTCGACGGCGCTGACGAGGATGATGGTGGTGGCGTAAACTGGCACCTGTCCGTTGTTCCATCACTCGCTTTTTGTTTTTTTTTCTCAACCTTTAATGGGTGGACTGTTTATGTTTATTCAAAGTTCATAGACACTTGATCTCTGTTAATGAAACCAGTTGAGGAAAAAGAAAAAAAAGGTCTCTTATTTTCGTTGTTGTTGTTGTTGTTGTTATCCTATTTTCTTTTGACACATTAATAGGAAAGTAGAACAAAAGGGGAAGATTCCAAGTGTATTCCCACCAGCGTGCAAAGTGGTGCCATCGCCTTCTACATGTGTCGTTTTGTGGGCAAGTAAAGTCAGCCTTTCAATCCATCGCCTTCTAAATGTGTCGTTTTGTGGCCAAGTAAAGTCAGCCTTTCAACCTCCTTGGTCCATTCACGTCACTTATTCTTTACTTCCTTTCGCTATCAATCACTCTTTTCTTTTTCCCTTTGATTCCGGTAAAGATGGATAGAAACTCCCCCAGTTCCGTATTGGGCATGCATTTGAGTTAATATTACGACATTATGCCATAAAAGCGAGATATATTGGGAAAGTCTCAAATTGGTAACACTCGTAATAGTTTTTTTTCATCAATATAACATTATTTATACATTTGTGTAATAATCTGCGTCAACGTAACTCTCAATGTTATAAGTGTTGAACTACGGTTATTAAGTATTACACTAAAATAAATTGAGTGTTACACAAATTTATGAATAAAGTTATATTAATGAATAAAACAGTGATGGGGTTAGAAATTTTTATTAGTGGGGGTTAATTATAAAAGCAAAATCCAATCAAAACAAAAATTTATCAATACACTTAAATTGTCCGAGATAGATTTTTATGCCTATTGGAATTTAGAGAAGGTGATATCTTTAATAAGGGTTATAAGATTACTTTAATTTTTAGTGCGAGCTGTTGTATATTAATGTAACACAATACTTATTTATGTATATAAAATTTTTAAATATAAGAACGAAATATCCTATAAATTTTTAAATATAAATTTTTAAAATTTATATATGCACACATGAATACTAATTGGGTGCCCTTTTTTTTTTTAAAAAAGGGAATTGGGTGCATACATATTCTCTAGCTTTTGTCACCAAGCTGTTAGATGCAGGGAATGTAACCATAGATATATATATATATATATATATATATAGAGAGAGAGAGAGAGAGAGAGAGACAGCCACTCCATTTGTGAGGAAGGTCAGCAGTTACGTCGATTGGCTAGTACAGGATTGCATGACTGGTTCGGAGAATGTATTATTGAAGATGATTTTAGTCGTATCTTTTTTAAGTATATTATATGTATGGCGCAGAGAGGAGGAGAGACGAAATAATTGCACATCTCTAATAGTTAGGGGACAGAGATTTGACAGGTTGAGTTAATATATTCCTCTAGTGGAGTTTGATCTGGTTGAGAAATATTTTATATTGCGATTGTCATGCCTTCTTCATGCAGGGAAGTCATTATATATGCTTTGGTGAAAACTTAGAATGTATCCTAAATGATGTAAAAGGTGATCTCAATCTTTCAAAAAATTCAGCACTCTACATATATATATATATATATATATATATATCACACTTTTTTTTTAAAAAAATTATCCAATGGCTGGAATTAAGTCACAAGGATTCTTGTATTTCGGGGGTGTTTGGAAGGTGGTGGGAACCACTTTTACTGTAGCATGTGAAAGCTTTACACTGTAGTAATTTTTTAAATTGTTACTGTAGCATGTGAGAGCTTTACACTGTTTATAACTGAGTTTGTGGTGGGAACCACTACAATGCCAAACAGGGGGTTCAATTGCACAATTGCAGCATATTACAGTTTACACCACAGGCAGGCATGTGGGTTGTGGTGGGTGGGTGAAAAGCTTACTCCATTTCTTCAATGTGGGCTTTCCTTATTTATTTATTTAACTTGGGAATGGGAGATTTGAATTTTTCATGTTTTGGTTTTGGTAAAGTTGCGTGTAGATTATCGTTAGGTTATAAAACCATTGTTTTGTTACTTTTTTTTCCCTATAAAAGTTTTGGAGTCATGTTTTTCAACAACAATACGATTATGAATCCAGTATTGTATGATAACATTTTCGATGTATTAACAGCCCCTAATCAATTTGAGTCTATAAAGTGTATGTATCTAAAGTAGTTTTAAAATAATTAAACCTTTTTTTTGGTAAGAAATGTTTAAGAAACTTATGTATATAAGTCCTATAATAATTTAAAAAAAAAAAAGAGAAAAAACTTGTGTATTAAACTCTATGAGTACCATAAGATGCAACAATAATTGATGCGATTCTTCTCTATAAACGACAACTCATGTTAACTCCCAAATAAAATGTAACTTTAGCAGTTAAAGAGAAAGGAAAAGAAAAGAAAAGAAAAAAACCTTAAAACTTAAAAACTTAAAACTGGTGCATATTTTCTATGTCCTCATTTTGTGTCAAGATTAAAAAAAAAAAAAAAAAAAAACTTTAAAGTGTATTGAATTTTATGCCAATTATTTTTCAATTGGTTTATCAGTTAAAATTTTGCTGTATCGAAATCACCGCATTGTATTTGTTGCAAATTAGACGCCATAATTCTATATAGAGCAAAAATTATAAAACAAAAAATAAATAAAAAAACACATACAAAACTTATAATGGTTCACTGTCAATATGAGAGTTACATCTACTTTTAACTATTGTAGAAATTATGCCATATGATGAACAAGAAGTTTATAAGAGAAAATTCTACACACTCTTTATATTTATTTTTTGAGTTTCACAAATAAATTTTAACATCTCCTATTTATAAGAGTAATAAAAAAGAAAAGTTTAGTTTTTTAAAAAGATAATGCTGATTTGCAACCTAGCACTGTGGCCTTAGCTTCCCAGCGCCAGACACTATTACAATTTCGAAAATCCTCAATCCAATGCTGTGATGCCCAACTCTCGGCCAAAAATGTGATAAATGGTTGAAACATTAAATTAGGCTGTACAACTTAACAATATTGTGTGTGTGTTTTTCCACTGAATTGTACATATTCTCTATGTCCTTATTTTGTATCAAGATAAAAAAAAAAAAAAAAAGCTTTAAAGTGTATTCACTTTTATGCCAATTATTTTTCAATTGGTTTGTCAGTTACAATTTTGTCCAATTCTAAATTATTCAAAAGCCTTTAGAATCAATATCAGATTAGAACATTTTTGCTGCGCCGAGAATGAAATCACCACATTGTAGTTGTTGCGAAATAGAAATCCTATTTGTACCAAAAACAAAAAACACTAAATTAAAAATAAGTAAAAAAAAATTTATAGTGATTCACCTCCTCAACGTAAGAGTTACTTTTATTTTTAATCGCGGTAAAAATTTCACTATATGATGAAGAAAAAGATACAACAGAAATTACACACTCTATAGTTTTTTTTTTCCTTGAGTTTCACAAATTAGTTCTAGCCTCCTATTTACAGCAGTGCACAAAAGACAGAGGTTAGTTTCTTGAAAAATAATACTGATACGCAACCCTGCGTTGCAGCATCAGACGCTATTACGACTTTAGAAATTCTAGACCTAGCGCCTTGGCTCCCAACTCTAGGCCAAAAGTGTAATGACCAAAAAAATTTATTAATAAAACTTAATATTTAATCAGGTTTAATTAATAAATTTACCCTAAAATTATAATTTTTGTAAAATTATTATAATATAAATAATAAAGCCGTATTAAATGAAAATTTCATTGTATTATGATGCAATGTTGGATATTTCTAATACAGATTTTATTAGTTTAATTACTCAAAAATTTGTAAATAATATCCATAAAATAAATTTTATATCACAATTAATTATAAAATTGTGATATAAACACATGGGTATAAAGAATACAAATATGAGATAGAGTCCACCGAGACATAACCTAATGTAAGAAAGAGGCCCATGTAGTATAAGTATACTGCTAAGTGAAAACACAGATATGAAAAAAGTTACGTTTGACCTCTAAAAGAGAATTGAAGGTAAGAAAAATAGTTTACACAATTTAAGGATATGAAATGGCACTGATTTGACCACGACAGTATAAGAAAAATACTGTGTAGTGAAAAATTACACAGTATAAATTTTTAGCTCCACAAAGTGGACACTCCTTGGATTTCTATTGGGCCACATGTTATGAAAGCTGGCCCAATCACCTCATGACACCTAGGGTAACCCACTTGATTACCCCATGAGTCACCCATTTGGATAAGTGAGAAATTAATGTGATTTTATCCAAAATTTCTCTTCCATCTTCTTCCTCTAGCTTCGGCAACCATTGAAGAACCCTCTCAAAAAATTTCTCAAGCCCAAAACTTTGCAAAAACAACCCTACTTAAGTTCAAGAGGCAAGATTCAAGGAATTTTTACAAGATTTAAGGTAAAAACCTAAACTTTTTAAGGGTTTTTAGGGTCTTTCTTGGAAAAAAGAAAGAAAACTAATTTATGTATTTTTGCATGAAAGTGGCGTCTAAGAAGGAGACCTAAAGGAGCCTTAAAAGGCTAAAAATAAAAAAAAGTGCTATTTGGGGTAAGTTTTGATTTTAAAGTTTTGAAGTTTTATGATTTTTGTTTTTGGTTTTTATTTTCTCAAAAGCATATGGGTTCTTGAATTAGTTTTGGTTGAAACCCATAGAAATATGAATTATGGTAGGTTGAGAATGTGAAAATTGAGGTTTAAATGTTGAAAATGATAGTTGTGTAAAAAGAGATATTTTAGCAATTTTAGTGTTAGTTTTTCAAAAGTGTTGCAAGATGTGGTAAATGATTCCAACAAAGGTTAAAATTGTTTATACAGGGGTAGATTTACAGTTTTAAAATATATTTTTATCAAAGTACCCTAAGGACTAAATTGAAGGAAAAAGTTTTCCCTCGGCATATTTGAAAAAGCCCCAAAAACACCCATTTACAGTGAGATTTTGGGAAAAGTTAAAACACAAAAGTTGTAGATCTTGATGAAACTGTTACGCATTGCGAACGGTTCGTCAAAAAATTCAACTATTTGTGAGTTTTTGATTTTTCAAGAATTTGTTAAAAGTGAAAAAAAAAACGTTAAATGGTAAAAATGTTTTTTTCCAAAGGGATTTAAGGTATAATACTTTGAGTAAAAATGTTCCTTATAAAAACTAACACATTTTGTGTAAAGAGATAAATTTTAGTCCCCGAGGCAAAATCGTCAAAATTTTCAGTTCAGAGACTAAACCGTAAATTTTTATGGAAATAGGGCATGAATGAGAAATAAGGAGATCTGACCCACTAGGGTGTTATTTTAAAATTAATATGTGGTTATTTTCATAAGAATAAAGAAATGAAGCTCGGGTAGGTTAGTAGATCCACTGCGGCAAAATCGTCATTTTTGCCTAAATAACCCGAATCGCTTTGAAATGTTCCAAATGGAAAAAGAATGGTTAGAAAGTTTCCCGCCCTTCGTTAGAAATGATAAAGTAGAGTTAAATAGAAATAAGAAAGCCATTGGTTTTTAGAGTTGTATATAATGATGCAACTCAATTCATTAATTAACGATCACTTTGTGTTGAAACACAGTGAAATTTGGCTAATGGCTTTGTAATTGGCCAACAGGATCCTAGGAGTCTAGGAGAAAGAAAATCAAGGTTGATTTATGCGACCCACGAAATTAAGTAAGTACCATTCCCACCTACAGTATGAAAACATAGATATAGGATGTATGTGTATATATACCTGAGTATATATTACGGTGTAAACTTGTGTGTTGTTATGAGATGAATACCTAGAGGAACACTATGGATATATGTGAATATACGATTAAAATACCTAAGTGTATAACATGTTATGTATTAGTATGTACAAGATATTACGTACCCGTGTGTACAATGATGAATACCTGTGTATATATAAAGTAAATACTTATGTGTACTATGCTATGCAACGAATGTATGTGTCAGATAACATGTGAATATCACATCATGCATGGTATGTCAACCATAATAAATGAACTGGTAAATATGTCACCAGAAATTAAGAAAAGTGTCGTACCGACTCTTGAATCAATGAGAGTTTAAAGGATATAGTATGGTTACGGTGTTACATAAACCTAAATGAAATTGCACAATGGTACGAACACTTGGGCCCTAGTAAAGATAAGAAATAATGAAAATAAGAAAAGTTTATAAAAAAAGCATAATTGACCCATGCATTTATTTAAATGTCCATGTGAGATTTATGAGACTTACTGGGCATTAGCTCATTAAGTATTTCATGCTATAGGTATTCCGACAAAAAGGTCAAAACAGATCTTAATAATGAGCTGGCGGACAGATGATGTGTGTAGATTGGATATGGTGTCCGCTACTAAATGTTTCCGCTATGTATATTTTAAGTTGTTTTGAAATGAAGTGTTTAAACAGAAAAGTGTTGTAAATGTAAAAATAATTATGTAATTATGAATGTGCGAAAGTATTTTGGGAGTTACCAAAACTAATGTAAGTAAATTATCTATTTCGGTTTTAAAATTTTTTTTTAAAAAATTTTACCTTTAAAGTAAGTAAGAAAGAGTTTTATCACGGCTCAAAAAGACGGGTTGTGACAAAAAGTGTGTTAAATTGTTAGGGTGTTAAATTAGGCTATACAACTTATATTTAATGTGTTTTTTTTTTTATTGGGTATTGTGTGTGTATGTGGTACACACACAGTTTTTTCATCAATATATTAGTTAAAAGGAACCCCTCCACACAATTCCATTGTCGTCTAGTCCGGTTTAGGATACCTGGCTTTCACCCAGGCGACCCGGGTTCAAATCCCGGCAATGGAAATTTTTTTTTTTTTTTTTTTGAGGTCGGACTCGGGGTTGTAGGGTTTTAGATGAACATAAGATCCAATCAAAGGGTTTAAGTTTTTACATTTGAAAAGAAGAGGAAAGAAAAAGAAAGAGTCTTAGAGAGAGAGATGAGTGGGGCAGGAGCTCCAGATTTCTTCTACAGAGAAGCTCAACGCCTTGGCTATGTCGCTCGCTCTGCTTTTAAGGTCCTTCCCTCTTTTCCTTCACCTCCCTCCCTCTCTCTCTCTCTCTCCTAATTTTTTTTGGGGTCAAAATCTCATTAAATTTTGCATTTATCAGCTGCTTCAGATACAGAAGCAGTACAAACTCATAACACCAGGCTCATCTGTTCTGGACCTTGGTTGTGCCCCTGGTGCTTGGCTTCAGGTCTCATTTCCACACCACCCTCTTCAATAATCTCGATATATATATATATATATATATATGTTTATGGGCCTCTTTCGTTCTATCGATTTTTATGGGATTCATGTTGTTTTAGTTATTTTCTAATGAAACTATCGTTACCAGGTAGCTTGTCAGAACTTGGGTCCCCTCGCAAAAGGTGGGGTTGTTGTGGGCATTGATATCAAGGTCTGACTCATTCATTTTTTAGTGCTTTTTGTCATTTTTGTGTTTGAGAATGTTAAAATTAGGTGCTAAATTTTAAAACTTGTTGCTTCACTGGCAATTTTTAAGGATATTGATACGGTGAAATGTCGAATATGCAGAGCAGAAGGTAAAGGTTCCTCAGCTTTACTGTGATTCAAGAGTTCAAACTGTTTGTGCTAATATCATGAACTTCCCCAGGGACCGAATAAGAGCACTCTCTCCTCAGGTGTATTTCAGACTCGGAAAAAATGGAAGTAATTATTTTACATGCATTGTTTTTAGATCTTCCGAAACGGAAAGGTGATTTGGTTTGCTTGCTTGCTTGTTTGTTTGTTTGTTTGTTGCTATGCTGTAGAAAAGTTATTCTGTGATACTTTCCGATATGTGTCCCCCGGTTTCTGGAATTACTACCACAGATTCAGCTATATCGTTCGAATTAGGTATGCGAGCTCTCGATATTGCCATTGGTAGAGCCGCCTCGGTGCAGATGGAGGGTTATTTGGAAGGTTCAGTTACTTGTTCAAATGAAGACAGCGATAATGGTATATTGCAAAAAGGGGGTCACCTTGTGATTAAGCTTTTAGAGAGTGGAGATGGGCAAGGTCTACTTTCTTCTTTTTCTTTTTTTCCCCTACCTTTTCAACAGATGCTCCGAGCGTCTTCTAAAACTTGTTCTCTATTTCTTGTTTTGCAGAACTCAGCCGGATTTGCAAACCATTGTTTCGAAAAGCGTCGTGGTTGAGGCCTAAAGCTACAAGGTCTTCGTCAAGGGAGATTTATTTGATATGTCAAGGTCTGCAGTGGCAGAAAAAGGTGTAGAAACCTTGCAAACAACAGGAGGACAAGCAATACAAAGGAATTGGCAATGCTTTTTTCGCTGCTATAAGGAAATATACTTGCACCCATTTTTGGATGTTTATCTGGATTGTCTAATTGGTAAGCCTAATAAGGCTATGTAGCCTTAGTCTGAGGCAGCAGAGAGCATTGTATTTCTGACAAAAGTTCAGACATTGATCTGATTTATAGTTTTATTATTGTATGAGGCCTAATTTTTTCTTACCAGAAAAGAAAAATTAAACGATACCATGTGGGGGGATTGGGTTCTAGATTCTTGCTCTGAAGAGTGAAAGAAAACTCAAATCTTTATTTATTGGCGAAAATGAAGAATTACTCGTTCCAGTTGCACTAGTTTTCTTAGTCCCAATCGGAGTATAAATGTATAAACTCAAATCTGTATATCCGCTATTCTAGGGCCACACTATACAGAGTTATCAAAGAAAAAAGAGAAAAAAAAAAATAAATAAATAAATATATATATATATATATATATATATATGTATCTGAAGACGCCACTCATGGTATTATCTCCAGATAAATAAATAATTTATGTTAATCTTTTCCCACCTCTTTTCGGCCGGGTGCTCGTGGATCTCCATATAACATTATGTGCAGCAATGCATGCAGGAACATCAACGAATCTGGGTTCTTCCTAATGACCAGAAACCAACATCGTTGACAGTTGCCTATAGTAAAACCGTGGCAAACCACAAAAATTTTGGTGAGCAAATGTGAGTTTCATCAAGTAAGAGGATATTTCATCTGGGATCCGTCATGCTTACCGGAGTTTTCATGGATGGGAACACATTCCAGAACCGAAGAGTTTCATCGCCTGCTCCTGTAACTATCGTCTGCATAAAATAAGCAAGTTTAGTTGGTTCTGAAGCATATCTTTCCCAGCAAGGAGAAACCCAAGTTTTGTTTACAATATCTTGTATATAAACTTACCTGACCATCTGGTGACATTGCAAGGTAGAGCACTCGCATGTTATGGCCAGTTAGAGTCGCTACCTATTTAGAGAAGAAAATTTATGGATGGAATCAAATCTTTTGTAGTTACAGAAAAAAGTATATAGTTATTTGTAAAAAATCAATACGCTTGTTATATACCTTTGCCATTGATGAATACTTCCACACCATGATTTGATTCTGTGAATACCCATGAGTGCTGACTAGCTCATTAACGTTCTTACTCCAGGCAAGGTTGCATACCTGCATTATGATGGTTGTTAAGTTAATGAGATATTTCTTCATGGTTGGTATTATGAAGAAAACAAACACACAAAAGAAATAAGAATGAAAACTTGAGGAAATATAAACGTGACTTCCTGTGTCAACACAGTTCAATTGGTGGCCGTTTGTAGTGTTCCAGAAGCGAATACATCTGTCTGCCGTTCCACCTCCAGATGCAAGAAGGCCGCTCTGGTGGGGTGACCAAGTAATGGCCTTAACAGCTGCCGTATGTTCTGTAAGTTTCAGCAATGGTTGCTGAGAGTGCTGGTTCCAGACCAAGAGCTGGACATAAAGTCATTGAGTCAATAATTGTTTGAGTTGTGGGTGCTAAACATTGAAGATGGACAAGAGAATTCAAAGCACTAGAAGTACCATACCTGATTATCATTGCCGCTAGAAGCGAGCTCCCTATCATCAGGAGACCATGTTAGCCCACATACCTATGAGCATGAAAATTCAGTCTCAGATTTTGAAAATATTTCATGATTAATAATAATTTCGCATGATTCCTTTCATGGCAGTTGACGAAAAGAGGAGGAAAAGAAAACCGAATGCACTTGTTTTTTGTTCTGAATCTCTTTCTGCAAGAAAATCTTAACTAAACATAAAAGCTTGAATGATGTCATGTCAACACAAGTAGTGAGAATACAAAACACTGTAGCTTATGATTAGTTCTTAAGCTTTCAAAAGAGTTCTTACCTCTGACTTGTGGCCAACAAGCTTGCTAGTGAAGTCATTGGAGACCCGGAGATCATGTTGAAGAATGTTCCTGTCCCTGCTACCTAAAGCTAAAGTACGCGAGTTCCATGCCAAAACACCCGTTCTTGTTTGATGCCCGCCCATTGTTCGGACCTTTTTGCATTGACTACCATCCCAAACCTATTAAACAGAAGCCCCAAAAAATTCTCGATCACTCCCAAATTTGCATACGACTAAAAAGGAAAAAGGTATAGTTGTTGTGCAAATTGAGTACCTGAACTTGGCCAAGATTTGTACCAATTGCTATGTATGAACCCTCCCGGGTCCACTGGACAGAGCATATTCCATCATTAGGTCCCAATTCACACAACTTTGTCACCTGGGAAAAAAAAAGATTGAAAAAAAAAATAATGTTACTCACTTCACAAATTCACATTGCCATTTTAGCCAAATCTAGGTGGGCAAACAAGGACAGCTTAGTTGGAAAAATCACCTTGCTGTTTGTTGCACTCCATAGATAAACACATGTGCCCAATCCAACAGCAAGAATATTTTGGGAGGACCAGTCCACAAGGTTCAAGTAAAAGTCATCTTGTAGTGATGGAGCATCAAGAACCTGCAACCAATTTTTGAAGTTTTCACTCTCAGTTTATTTGATTAATGACTTTTTCTGGAGTGTTTTATTATTTTCATTTACACCTTTAATTTTTAATTTTAATTGTACCCAATATTTTAAATTGTTTCTGCTTCTACCTATTATTTCAAATCTAAAAACCCAAATAACAACAACAACAACGCACAGTGGTACTTAAGTTTATATTTTTTAAGGAAGAAATTAAAAAAAAATGATATCCATAGATGAATAGAAAAGAAAAAATAAACAGACAAATGATAAAAGAAAAAAAATAATTATATGAAACTTTTGATTTAACCCAAGATTTTAGTGTTCATGGCAGGTATTGATCCGCGTTCGGACCAAAGAGCACAAGATTCAACCTTTAGGCTTTAGATCCAGACTCAGCTAAATGTATTCCCCTTTTTCATTGGAAAAGTAACGTCTATATCAAATCAAGATCAAAATTAATTGCAAATATCATGGCAGTTTTGATCCTCAAGAGAGACTTGACACTAATTAATGGCTGACCTTATGCGGTGTCTTGGGAACTTTGCGAAGCGGCTTTGGAGGCGTCGAACACTCGTTGGAGAACCCACTGTCGTGCCCCAAAATCGAAGGCGAGTATGGCGAGCTCGGTCCGGAGTGATCCGTCTTGAACCGCAGCATGTTCTTGGTCGGACTGCACATCGGCGAAGCCGAACCAGCCTGGTTCCCGGCTCCACCTGCAGGGGAAGAAAAACACACGAAATCAGACCCGAAGAGCTCCGATTTTAAAAGCCTCGAGTAGGCCTCGTTGCCGCCTTCCTTGGCGGGCGAGGCCTTGTCGATTAGCCCGAATGTGTGGAGCCTCGACGACGACCGGCACGGAATGAACCGGTCGCTGCAAGTCGAGGACTTCGATGAAGGCGACGAGAGGCTTGAGATCCCATGGAGCGATGCCGAGGTGAAAGTCTGGAGCCGGAGAGATGTCTCAGACACCCCAGCTGGGAGATTCAGTCCCGTTTTCCTTCTTTGTGGGGAATCCATTTTTAGGGCTTTTCGAAGGTCGTATTTTCTTCTTCTTCTCTATAATCTTCTGTGTGGCCTGAGGAAGAGGAAGAGAGAGAAAGAGAGAGAGAGAAAAAAAAAGAAAAAAAAAAAGAAGGAAAAACTCTCTGCAAGCAAAGAGGGGTTTTTGTTTCTTCTCGGAAGATTTTGCAACGGTCGAATTTTGGTAGGGTTATAGGGGCGGATTAGGAAATGTAATTCTTTTATTTTTATTTTTATTTTAAGTAAATCACTTTTCGGTATTCTGTGCCGTTTAGTTGATCCAACGGTCAAATGTGTTGCTCAAGCTTTTACCAAAGCCAGAAAAAGTGGCCGTTGCTATCAATCTTATAGTTTTTTTTTTTTTTTTTTTTATGGGAATGTCGCTTAATTATTTGGCTTATTTGTTTGTGCTTTTTTTTTTTGGTGGATGTAATCTTGGTTACACATGAAGTTGAGGTTAAGCTATTTATTTACTGATAAGGGCTTATAGCTGTAACTTTTTAATAACTATCATATTAAATCAAATTTATAGATTCTATTTATTTTGCATGCGCTGATAGTGATAGTGATAGTGATGATACGGTGTTTTATAGATTCTATTTGAATCTAGTTATTGTAAAATCAAATTTAATTATGTTGAAAGCTAATATTCTTTGTTAAGATGGTCATAATTAGAAGTGCTTTGGTCATTTAATGGTATTTCAATCTTACCAAAACGTGACAAAGAAATCAATAAAAAATAATAAATTTGAAGCTTAGTCATCCCTGCAGTCTCATAAATTTGACATTGTCAGTGTAAGGATTACTTTCTTCTCTTCATCAAAGGCATTTTTTTTTCCTTGTTTTTAATGGATTTTAGTAAAAACAGAATCATGTATGAACTTGGAAAATAATAAATCACATTAGTAGTGCTAATTGTCATTGTGGAAGCAGTGGAAGGAGTCAGAAATTTGTTTTAAGAGCCGTAATTAAAGTTTAATTTTGGAGGAAAAAAATGTCACTACAAAACCAACAAAAAAGGCTATAATTTTATTCAAATCATTGAGGCTTAAGCAAGGATGAAGCTTGAAAGGATAAAGAAAACATATATATATATATAGATAAAGAAAACATATATATATATATAAATAAATGAGAATACTTCCAAATTATCCAAATAACAAATTAGTTGATTGGTTTAGATTTGTCTAGATTAGTAGGTTTCATCAGTTTGATTGATAGCATCCATTTGATCAGGGCACAGAATATCTGAGATACCACTCAAAGATCACAATCTTGTGTAACTTGTAAAACTTTATCACTAAAACCTCATCAGCCATAGGCAAATGATAATCTAAATTAAAAATAATTTTCTAGCCATCTGCTACAAAAGACAATATACAACAAGCACGTCACTAGAGCAATCAAAATGTATAACGAAATTGGTATCTCCGAAGCCAATCTTCACCCTTCTCGTAATAGTCCGCCTTACTGAAAGTTTGAGTCAAGAACTCGGGGGAAGCAGCATAAGCAGACGCTCCCCGCCATGCATCGAGAATTGGATCCATTGCTTTCACCACCCTTATGGGCGAACCACAAGGCCTAATCATCCGGATCCCGGCTTCCAAGCGCTCGCTTATACCAGGAAACAGGCAACTCCCCCCAGTCATGAATATTGAACTAGTCAGTCTCTCCTCCAACTCTTGGTCCTGGGATGGCAACCTCCTTATTGAGACTCCAGCCATCTCATCTAACCCTGCCTGGTCGATGCCAATCCAATTGGGACGGAATAATATCTCAGGACATCTAAACCTCTCAACACCGAGAACAATCTGGTAATCTTCTTTGGTGAGAAGTCGGAACCGTGGAACTTCAGCAGGCTGCGAGGTTCCAACTTCTGACCTTTGAACAAAAGATGGGTCCACTTCCTGCCACAAAAAGAATCCGTCATAACATGGAGATTGACAACAATCCGAATAGAATAGCGGTTTCATAACATACTGGTGAGATAAACTAGATAAAACTGACCTGAAGCCTAGAGGATATGCGAGCTAGCTCTGCTTCATCCTCATCGGGTCCTTCATCCTCGTCATCATTATCTTTGCTCATCAGTTTGTACAATTGCCAATCTTCATCCCTTGCACCAAAAGTATCTTCACCCTTACCACGATCAAAGGCGGCTGTTGTTAAAAGTCGCATCCTTTCTTTCTGGGCAGCGTTCAGCCTCTCGCCACGGCCAACACCTCCAAATATATTGTTTCCGTTTGAATGTCCCCCATTTGTTTTTAGTCTCTTTCTTTGTTCAACTTTCTCCGACAGTTCTTTGTATTTGGCATGCAACTGCTCTAAATAAAGCTCTGGGTTTTCTCTACATCATGAAGAAAGATAACCAAATGAACAAAGGTAGAGGACAAAAAGTTCTATTACTTCTGAAAGCAGAGAGTACGTTAAATAAATAGATATCTGCTACTACGACAGTTGTTGTTCCTACTCCAACTATAGCATGTGTGAATCTACACTTAGCACATACAAGCGTTTTGCTTCATCTTCTTGATTTCTCCTTTCTCGCTCCAACTCTTCTTCTTGGCGCTTCTGTTTAGCTCGCTGCCGGCCTTCAGATGTGGTCTTAAGAAACATTTGCCTTCTCTTTTCCTTGAGCTGTCAAGAGAATACAAAGAAAAGATGTTAGGTGTTCAGAGGCAAAGAGACATAAGCATAAACATAATTCACAAGTGCAATCAAGAGCTGCCTCAAGATAATTGAGATCATTGATAAACATGTAGCATGTAAAAGCATACCTGCTCTGCGGTCAGCATGTTGTCAGGGACATTAATAAGAGAAAATTTTTCTTCCAAAGTAGGATCAGTCTTATCCTCGGCCTCGGCTTGCTCACCTTTCCGTTCACCTTTTGCCTTTCGTAACGATTGTGTTACCTTCACCATGGCAGCTTCTATTTCATGCTTTGAAGCATACCCAGTTTCTGACAGGAAAGATGGTATGTTATCCTCTTCCACTTGCTCAAGCTGCTTCAGGAGAAATTCTAAACCGTTTAATTCATTCTCTAGTTCATTTATCCTAGAAGACCTCTTTGCCTCCGCCATTTCTCGCAAGCGTTGACCTTGTTTCTCCTTAATGGCTGCCTTTCTTGCAATCTCTTCTTCTGAGGGCAGGACCTCAGTTGGAGGGGGAACCCATGGAAGCTGCCAGCACCTGGTTCTCTCTTCCGCTTCCTTGGTCCCATTCTTCAACAGATTATAATGCACATCTTTAGAGTTTGATAACTATAATGACAAAAACGAGCATAAGGGTGGAAGATCAATTATGACTACCTGAAATAGTCGAGCTTGGGAACCATAGTCTTGAGAAACATAACAGTGTTCCATTTTCAGGTCTTCAACCTTCTCCCATGTAAACCTAGACCTATTAAATTTTATATATGTTATCAGAAATTGTATATATATAACTACTTCAAAGCACCAAAATCTATCCATATCTACTCACGTGTGATGGGGGTATTTAAGGGAAAGTAGTTGCTTCAGATAATCAGTGACATGGAATCCGCCGATGTTAGTCCTGCTGCACCCATTATAAACTGGCTCACCATCCACAAACTGGAGTCGAAAAGCACATAATTATCATCCCCACAATGAAATATTGTACAAAGCATAGAAACAGATTCATAAATACTGGACATTTGCACAAGTTTTATGATTGGAAAAAGTACAAACCAGATGTAAATGCAAAAAGATTTGGCACTTATTGATTATGCCTGAAGCAAAGACAAGCTTCAATAGGAAACAAAAGTCATAAATAAATCTATCAAACATTATAATGAACAAGAAGAGCAACTTGCTTTTGTTTAAGAAAATGAAAATGAAAATGATAGACAAAGCATGTGTCGCTGACATGTGCACAAGAGAATTATTTCATTTCATGCAGAGACGTAATATCTGCTAATGGACAAATTTGGTGACCACACATGTGTCGCACTTAATTTTTTCAGACTACTAGTGATACATTAATTAGAATTATTGAATGAATTAACGCAATACCAAGCTAGAAAATCATACTGGGATAACATGAGTAGTTGTAAATCCAGGGCAGATAGCAAGACCGTCTTTATCACAAATCCCACGTTGTTGATTATACTTGTAGCTGAATGCAGCATCAACACCATATGCTGTGAAAGATAATAATCCAACCACCCAACAACACCCCCCCCCCCCCCCCCCCCCCCCCCCCCCCCAAAAAAAAAAAAAAAAAAAAGGGTCTTCAGACAGCAGCAAACATGGTAAAGGACACAAGATGCATAAGATTTAAACTCCAGCAAAAAAAGCATCATTAGAACGTAGAAATGACAAACGACTGTATGTGTATATATAATCACAAGACCAAGCCCATCCATAACGACCAGAAAACATAATGGCTACTCGTCAGGATAAACATATAGACCTTTCTTTGCTTTTTTTTTTTTTTTTTTTTTTGCCCACCCGCTAGAGGTCAAGTTTTCTGGGATAGTGAAAGTTGATATTGTTACCTATCGATGGAACTCCATAAGTCTCAAAGAGAAGTTCAGCCATTTTACTACGAGAATGAACCGGGTTGCAAACACATTCAGTAAGCAGTATAGGATGCTCAATCTGTTCTGTCTTCAAATGCAAATTGAGTCAAGCGTCAAACAAACATAATATGAAACCTTCAGAAAGTAACAAAATAATTCAAGAAAAGGAACTTGAATGTACATAGCAACATAAAGAAAAATAACAAAAAAAAAACTGCTCAACTGTTAGTAGAACCTCTTCACATCTAAAAACAACTCTACTCATATTAACGGTCAGCCATTCCCATTTGGGATACAAATGTAGCAGAGGGTGTAAATGAATATGAGCAATAACCCAGTATTGCACAAGAAAACCAACTAAAAGCCAACATTGTGCCTGTAAAGCACAGATTTACCCAAACTGCTAGAGAACAACAAAACATACTGAGCCATAAGGAGGATTTATGTAGCAGAAAATGCTGAAAAATATTACTAAAATAATCCCTGTCCTTTGCGGTGAAATCCATAAAACAAACAAAAAAAGCAATATCATTTTTTCATCTGTACCTGTGATCCTTCTGCACCCAATCGATCGAAGCCAAAGTCAAGAATCTATGATAAAAAGTATGTATGTTAGACCACAATTTATAAATCATTTAACTAATAAGATGAGAATAAAGAAGCATAAATGGAGTAATAACAATAAAAACAAAACTGAAATTGAGTTCCCTGCGTCTCATGTATGATTTTCAAGTCGAATGTGACTTTATCTAATTTACGGAAGTGCCCCAAGACTAAAGGGATCCATAGAGTTCAAAAAGGAGCATCAACCCCATAGGCAATAATCAAAAAGCTTACATATTCCATTATTTCAAACTGATAAACCACATTGCTGTCAAAAGCCGAGCGCGGCCCTGAGCGAGTGCAGTCAAAGTATTTCAGCAGTGCAGGATCATGGTCACCAACAATAGTGACAGTTTCACCTGTGTCACGAATTCAAGTAAATCACCACATTTGATCATCTCAAAAATTGCCACCCCAACCACCCCAAAAACAGTCTTTTTTTATCATGAGAATTCACCCAGCTTTTGATCCTTACAAAATGCAAGAAATTCTACAAAAATTGCTCAATTCAACAACAAAGACTAGTTTTTTTCCCCTTTTTTCTTAGCTTAATTCCTAGGCAACCAAAAAGATAAAAGCTCAAAACTGTTTGTGCACCAAAGAGAGCGAGAGAGAGAGATTTTACCAGTGATCTTATGGCGAGGTCTCTGGACAATGTTGCGGAAAATAACGCGAGGGTCAGTCTCACCCGCCCATCTGGAAAGTTCAAGCCAAACCAGAACAACATAAAAGCAAGCAATTACGCAAAAAACGCTTTTTACACTGAACTTACACACAAAGAACACGAACCAGAAAAAAAAATTACGGTTTTTTTGGTTCTCTAAGAAGGGGGAGAGAGAGAGAGAGAGAGAGATACCCGATTCGGAAATAGGAAGCGCCATTGTCGATGACGATGGGTGTGGAGGGGGAGAAGAGGGCGTAATCGGATTGTCGTTGTATCTTTGAAACGAATGGCATTTCGTTGTCGTTTGGAAGGGACAGGGGAGGAGAGGGGAGGGGAGTTTTCTCGGAGGCTCTCTGGGGTTTTACCGGCAGCTCGGCGCCTTTTTTTTTTCCTTCTTTGCAGACGGAGCGGTTCAAGCCCCGCCGGTTCGAACCGGCCGGTTCGGCAAGTAAAGTAGCTTCCCCTTCTTTTCCTTACGATTGTACTTTGCTGTTCTCTCCTGCAAGTTTGCTGTAAATCAATACAAATGGGCCTAAGTAGCAAAAGGGTTTGGACATTGAAAAGCCCAAATTATAGTCAAAGAAATGGAATATCAAACTCACCATTTTGATATTTAGTCATAGTCAAAGAAATGGAATATCAAATTTACCGATGTACTTTAAGGGAATTTTTATAAATTTCGTGTTCTAGGACTTACTTTTTATAAATATTATATATGTTTATTTATAATATAATCTAATATATAATATGAATGATAGCATGGTATAACTTTTTTTAAATATAATATAAATAAACAAAATTTTTAAAAATATGATATAACATGTAATTTTCTTCGTACCTTGTTGAGTTTCACATATTATATGTGTAGCTTGTTATTTGTAAAGATTCAAAAAGACTTGCCATTTACCTCTTTCTATAAGGTAAGTAATACTATAAAATATAGGAAAGTGATACCATAAAAGAATGAGTAATTCTTTTTTTTTTTTTTTTATTCCAATCTAATAACCTTTCCGGTTACATTTTTTTACGGTTTTGCTAAACATTTTAATAGTCTATCATTTTACTATACTATTGGTTTACTTTTTCTGCCCTTGCAAATTTATATGACGACATAGAACTAGCAAATTTATACGATGACCAGATTGTGCACTTTGCGCCAAATAAGTGTTCCGCATTTGACATGACATTTAACTGACGGGACGCGCTAATGGCTGCCAATCCAAGGCGATGCTTTGGTCGACACACACAAGTGGACTATGGGGATGTCAAAATCACCCGTAAATGGGCACGGGTGTGACCGGCAGTTTATAACCTTTATTTTTTTTGAGTTTGGATCGCTTAAAAAATGGAATTTCAGTAGATTGCAACTTGAACACACTACTTATTTTCATTATTAATATTTGTTCTTCTCTTTGCTCCAGTTGAAGCTAGCGTCTCTCATTAGGTCATCCTAAACGTGATAAGAGTAATTGCATCTCATGCAAATATCCTTCACATAAAGGACAGAAAGAAAAAAAAAAAAAAGTCCATATTATCATGCTTGACATCCTTCTTTCACCGGCCAAAAAAGACGGCAATTTTAGCTCTAAAAGAGGATGTTTTATCACTAGTTAAACAAAGAAATACTAGTTGTTGTTGTTGTTGTTGTTGTTGTGTGTGTGTCTTTTTTTTAAAAAAAAATATAAACATTATTTACTTTCTAAATTTATATATTTTTTTTAATTGAAGAGAGCACTAGTTAATAGACGAATGGTTTTGCTTTAATAAGAATAGCCCTAATAATTCAAAGATATTTATGATTCTATAAATCTAATGAAAAAAAAAATGCCCTGAACTAAAATGATTTGATGGGCATTAAGGATAATCGTCTTGCTAACAAGCAAATTAACTCCTACATATATCTAGATCAAAATAGAGAAATGATCCTCCATGAAAAATGCATAATTAACTCCAACATGAAAGCATCATAACTCAAAAGTAGTGTCCCTAGGAAAAAGAAAACATCCAATATATAATCAAAATTTTCTCTTCCCAAATTTCAATAATAGTAGTAGGAAAAAAACAAAAAAACAAAAAAAGAAGAGGCAAACTTAGAGTTGTCAAACAACTGGACAGCCGTTGGCTACCACCCCAGGTGCTGTAGGGCAGCTGGCCAAGGGGCAATGATCACCATTTGCAAGACCCCACCAATTAGGACCCCAAATTTCCTTGGACTGAAGGGCAAAGTAGAGGAGATAGGCAAGAAAGCAACTCCAGCGTCAAGAGCAGCTGATAAGATATAGTTAGTGCTTTGCCCACCAACCTTTGTACTTTCTATAGACATAGAAGTTGAAGAAAATACCGACAACTCCCCGTGTAATGTGGTTCACGGAGCGCGATGTTGGCATTCCTTCAGTGGCTGCAAAGATGATCGGCATGTTGAGGTAACTGATTTACTTCTTGTTGGGATATCTGCGCGACAATAGCCAGACTGGGACAGGCGCGAGCAGCCCAATGAGGAACAACCAGTTCATTTCAGGGTATATGCCTTACTTCGTGAGCAGCCTTGCATGTCCCACCACTCCCCAGATGATGGAAGCGTTGTAGAAGACATCGTCGCCGGGGCATGTCCATGGACTGCCCTTGGGCAGCAATGAAGTGTCACAAATGTTGGGACAGTGGAGAGAAGCCACCATGCCAATCCAAATTAAACACTTGAAGCGACTACAGTCCCAACTAGCTGAAACATAAAACAAGGAAAGAAAGGACTATTCCATGAGTGAATAACTATTCTACCAATAACTTAGCATTATTTCGGTTTGAAAAATGAAAAATTCATACGTCTGAAATTGTTACCTGAACAATAAACATGGACTTGGGAGGGATCTTCATGTAACGACCCAATATGAAGTCACCAAGGAATCCAAGAGCTTGTGACATGCTGATGTAGCCATAAATCTTGAATGCCACATTGGCAAGAGGTTTTCTAGGATAAATGTACCTAATAACAAATTCTGTAATCACATTTAATCTCGGTTGTTGCATACACACGCACAAAAAGAAAAAAAAAGCTTGCTTGATTAGTGGGTTTATCACATGGAACAAAACCCAAATAATATATGCTTGTGTTTTTTCTAGTGTGGATATCCGCAGTCTGCTCTTTCACCATACTTGTTGTATTCTTCCACATCTTCCATATTGTTCTGCTCATCAAAATAAGAAAAATGTTTGATCAAAAGAATTGTTGTAACTAAACTCAAAAGTTAAAAACATTTATTTTCCATGGAAGAGCACAACATGAGATATAGTTCATAGTCAATGTGTTTTTAATAATTTTACTCTTGTATTGATTATTGTAATATATAACGTAAAAGGTTTTTTTATAAATGACCCAAGTCAATCTACTATTTAATAATAAGACAATGGCCATAAATATCCGAGTCAATGACCCTTGGAGACGATCTAAAGGTCCAAAAGCTTTAGTTTGACTAGAAAGTTAATAGTGACCATTTTTTACAAAAGATACCGGTTTTCCAAGTGAAAACAGCTCTGACGAAAAAAACTTTAGAATCGCTATGAATTATAAGCGAGTTCCAATGTTTTTGTGGTCAAAACAGCCCTTTTATGTTTTACTGTTGCATTTTTTTGAATTTAATTAAGAGATTGCAATTTCTATAATTTTTGTTGTTAGTGATGGAATATATGATATTGCCCAATTTTTTGTTTCCCTGTTTGCAGCCAATCGAAGTGTGAATCAAGGAAATGGAGCGTCCTGGAGGAATAGGAGTTAGAATATTTTCCTAAGCAAGACACAGCAAACTACAACTTATAATGGTATGGTATAGATATGGTAAAAAATATTATAAAATTGATGATGTAGGTGTACTAAATTAGAATAAGTCAATTTTTTAAAATAGACATATTCAATATAGTGCGTAGAACCTTGAATACATTTATATTTTTGAGATTATAATGCATTGTAAATATTTATTTATTATTTAGGCTGGTAATGGATAATACACAAAATTGGTCGAACTTTTTGCAATTTTTATTTTTACAAAAAAGCTATCAAGGTGTTTTTATCAAAAACAGTGGTATATCATTTTTTCAGGAGGTTTTTATAAAAATGTCATGAAGACTTTTGTAGTCTAAAAAACATGGATCAAGTTCTACGTTTCTACGATGATTAAAAAACTATCGTGAAAATTACAGTTACTACAACGGTGGATTCCACAGTAGTTTTTAACTGTCATGAAATGAACGATTTCTGGTAAAGGAAATGCAAATAGTATGTACCCTTAGAGGTATTTTCTCTTGTTTTTGAGCTGAAAAAAGAATTATCAAAAAAAGAAAAAAGAAAAAAAACGAAGATGAAAGAAAGAGACATTTCTTGTGAGCTGATCTGAAAAACAAGAATGGGAAAATATATAGTCGTCGATTTTTTTTTCCTTTTTTGGAAGATATATAGCTGTTAAAGTTGCTTGTGAGTAAAGAACGCTGATTGTTGTCTCGGTCATTATATGCAACCGTTGAATGCTATGAATTTCTTTCTTTCTCTCCCCCTCTCTCTGGTTTAGGATTTGTCTAAAATTAAAAAAAAACCACA
Source organism: Artocarpus heterophyllus (assembly GCA_025403435.1). Classification (NCBI taxonomy): domain Eukaryota; kingdom Viridiplantae; phylum Streptophyta; class Magnoliopsida; order Rosales; family Moraceae; genus Artocarpus; species Artocarpus heterophyllus. The sequence goes on from CM046338.1 coordinate 23,253,637, forward strand.
AAATTCAAGATGTTTTCTGAATTTTGATTTTTTATCTTAGTTTTTTTTTAATATATTTTTAAAGCTATAGAATATTTTTCATACACGGTTTAAGGGTGATTAAGTTGTTTTACTTAATTTTTTTAATTCGTAAGGATTAAATTGAAATAAAGTTTTTAAATTTAAAAAATACTTTTGTAATTTCTTAAAATAGAAATATAAATTGAGAAATAATTAAAACTAATAGGTATAATTATACAATTAATTTGGTGTTGGTAAATGCAATTTTTTTTGGTAATGCTACCAAATGTAGTTATTCAATTTCTAGGAAGAAAACTCTATGTATTAAATGTCAAATAGATATATATTTTTTTGAAAATGATATCAAATAGATATTTGTGCCAGAGAAAAAAAATAGGTATAAAAGGTCAAATTATTTGGACGCATTAAACACGACGGCCTCAAATTTAAAAAATTGTACGTGACTATATCAAGCATTCAAGATCCGAAGACCAATCAAAACTTGATTCAAAATAAATTAAAACAGCTTTTAATATCTGTTGAAAAATAAATTTTTTTTGAAGGAAAAAATAAACGATTTGGCTATGCAGTCACAATATATATACATATATATATATATATATATATATATATATATATATTTAAACAAACGTTTTGGCTATAGAATATACTTGACGATACACATCCGCGGAGCTCAATAGTCAATACAAAGTTTACCGCCAAAAAAGCGTGGGGTCAAGATTCAAACTAAAACCCTGACCGCAAGATCTGTCCAGCGTGGCAAAAAGGCCAGCCATTCTAACACGTCAGATCCACGTCAGACTTGGCTTCAAATCAATAGCTTTCCTTCCACCACACGTTTTCACTTCTCTAGATAATAACTCACGAAAACTCCAATAAATACTAAAATACCGGCTTCAAAAAAAGAAAAAAAAACTCCTATGGAGATCTCCTTTTCTAAATTTAAACATAATACGATATCATATTCATATCTATTATAAATACTATACTTCTTCACTTTTCATTATTAGATTTTCAGTTTCACCAGATTTAGAGAGAGAGAAAACAAATGGAGGTGGATAATTTGGTGGTTTCGACGGCGACGATGGAGGTGGAGGTGGAGGTGGAGGACGAGGAGGAGTGCGTGACGCCGAGAGACAGAGGGAGCAGGATCCCGGCGCCGGCGGTGTGTCCGCCAGCACCGAGGAAGAAACCGCGGCCAGTTTTCGACGTAAAACGACACAAAAGAACGGAGTCTAAGGAGGAGGAGGAGGAGGAAAAGGAGTTTAGATTTGAAGATGCTGCTCTTGAGCTCATCTTTGCCCTACGTACGGCCAATAAAAAGAAGATCATCAAGAATGGAAAAGATCAGAAAGGAAGCTTCTTTTGTTTTTCAGATTCCGAAAATTTTTCAAATTAAATTTTAACCAGGGTTAATTGAAAATATTCTGATTTTTCCCTTCTTTTATTTTGTTTTTGACTGCTATTGGTACTATACGTGGCTATATATCATACATGAGGAATTGTAAAGGGAGGGAGTATGAAGTATGAACTGTGATATATGTGATATATGTGAATTGGTAATGAACTTTATTTAATTATTTTCTTAGTATTTTAGTCACAAGAATATTCAAGCAATTTTCTTGGCCTATAAAGTTAATTTGTTCTTGTATGGCGATTTGCTATGATATTAATGGCGGCTAGCAACCGAGAAAAAATCCCGTTTGAACCATTCGAAAGTTTCAGGGGCGTTGGTTGGACTAAGATCCATAAAAAGTTGGATCTTTCTTGGGCCTTATTCTGTGGCCTATTAGGTTGTATCGGGCAATTTGGGCTTTCATAGGGAGGCCCAAGAAGGAGTTCTGGATCCGCTTTGCATCACTTAGTTGACACCCCGAGGGAAGGACGACAATTTTCAAAGACACGTGTATAAACAGACGACATTATAGGTGAGAAAATCTGTGATCTCTTGGTGTGTCAGGCTACGAACGATGCAATTGTCAACTTGCCACCAAAGAGATTCTGTGGTTAAGGTTAGAGTTTTTGTTTGTGCTTTCTCTTAGTGTAACAAGGGAAGGAAAAGTTGCTACTTTTAAGTAAATGTTTAAAATTATGATATTAGAAAAGCTTAAATAAGTCAAAATAGTTCTAAAATTTTTCAATATGTAATAAAAATATTATGGCGAAGTTTATAATGTCTTTTTAGAATTTTTTTAGGGTATGTCTTATTAAAATTCGTGTACAAGTTTCAAAATCTACTTTCGAAGTGCTTTTTTAAAACGTCATATTTTTTGACTTTGATTGGAAGCGCATGGAGAACCAAAGTACCTCTGACAGGATTTTTTAAACACTTTTAAAAACAGTTTTTAGACCTAGAATGACAATCCAAAAATAACTTGTATCTTAGGATCTTGTTTTACACTATAACATGTAAGAGCTTCATACTATTTAAGTTAAAACTGATATATTTCAACTAATTTTGTGAAACACCTGTATAGTCTCTCTAAATGAAGATTATATTGCAACTTGTTTTCGATGAAAGGAAAATAAGTTTAAAATAAGATTAATGAAAGATTAATGAGAAAGATTAGTTTAAAATCTTTCATTAATGAGAAAGATTAGTTTAATGAGAAAGATTAATGAAAGATTAGTTTAAATAAGTTTAAAATCTTTCATTAATGAGAAAGATTAATGAAAGGAAAATAAGTTTTTATATCAAACTGATATAATTGTAATACTATCAGTTTAAAATCTTAGTGTGAGAAAGATTAATGAAAGCTCGAAGCCCTAGCAAAACTAGTTTGCAAAAAAGTTTTATGTTAATTATCCTTTCAATTATATCTAAAAACTCATTCAACAAAAATAAGTTTTTTTATGTTAATTGTCCTCTCAATCATATCTAAAAACTTATTTAACGAAAATAAGTTTAAAATTATAGGTACTAAGGATATTTTGGTAAGTCGCATACTAATTTTCTCAAAAAAAAAAATTTCTAGCTCTTTTATTTCGTTGTTGGATAATACACTTTTACACTTTAATAAACAAAAAATTTATCAAGCGCTACATCTTGGTGTAAATTATCAAACAACCTAAAAAATAACCAACCTTCAACTTCAATATCAAATTACTCAATGGTTGTAATTTTGTAGTTCAAGCTAATAATTTGACATTGTTTTCTCTTATATACTACAATATATTTGTTTTAGCTTGTGATTCCAACTCCCTTCTTGCATGCGGTGTCACTAAAATATCCATCTCCTATAGGAGGAATAAAATGAAGTGACTTGAATTGTTTTAAAAAGAACAAAGTGAATTGAAGATCCAAAACGCAGAGAGTACTCTTTATTAAGTGGAAAGTGCATAAGCCATATATTATGGTGGTGAATGATTGTACGGACAAAGGCAAAACCCGGTGACCAAAACGGTACTTTCTGTACAAAATATAGTGTGGTCAAGTGGAAATCTTTGGTATTGGGAACTCATAGACAAGCATTATTGGCTGCCCCCTTTTGATATGGGTTTAGTTACAGGGTATGGGAATTTTATGGCGAATAATAATAATAATAATAATAAATAAATAAATAAATAAATAAATAAAGAGAGAATATTTAATAAATAACAAAAAAATTATTATGATAATTATTTTGTAATTTTACACTATAAAATGTGAAAAATATTTCAATTGTTATCCTGCCATTAGATGCTATCTAATATGTTGAAAAAAAAAATGCTATTTTCAATTCCTTATAAATATATCATGTGATGTAATTTCTTCATACAAAAAAATTATATGCAATTTTAATCGCTATACTTTTACAAAAAAATTTTAAATTCATGCATAATATTATTTTTTCCCCTATAATAAGGTTTTGATGTAAGGTAAAGATTATTTGAAATTTTACAATTAAAATTAATTTTTTTAAACCCTACCGGAAGTTTAATTCAAACATTTCTGTGGGTTCTCAATTATACAGCCAATCTTCTACAGCAAATTGGCAATTTCAATAATGAAGGTTTAGTTCCATTAATTCTGTTTGTCATCAACAACTAATTATCTATAGAAAATTGACAATGCCAATATTCTAGTATTCCTTTCAAGATTGTATGCTTATATTCTATAGGTTGTCATGAATGCTTTGAATTGGTACTTTGGCCAGTCCTAACAACAACAAATTAAAAAAAAAAAATCTGAGGTTCTTAGTGTTACAAACACACGCATATATATATATATATATATATATATATATATATGTCACGGCCATTTTTATTTTCAAAGGCCGAGTAACGACAAATGATTGAATCAAACAAAATATTGATTTTTGAAGGAAAATTAAGGATATGCATTTGAATTAGTAAAGGTAAGCATCACAATAATTAACAGTTGATGTGGTATATATAATTGATTTTTATGCTAAATTTAACCCCCATATCTACCCCATTCTAGTTTAATAGAGACCACAGCTATTAGTCAAAATTATGCCAACCCTAACATAGTCGAGCCCTCTACAACTCTAATCAATTCACCTCGAATAAGTGCAGTAGTACCTAGTATCAATACATATCACGAATCACGTGAATTAATCATGCAGTAATTAAGTATAAAAGAAATTTAATTCTCTATTAACTTCTAAATTAAGAGAATTTTATATTATTACTTTTGATATAAAATGTAACTAATCAACGTTCGTAAATGCGTATAGGGCGCTGAAGTACTTGGCATCATATCATCACGAACAAAGAGAGTAAACTAATTAGGCAGCAGAAATGTTCAGAAGGATCACTTCTTATTAATTATTTATCATGTATTTTTCTGAAAAAGAAAATAATTGTGGTAATTAATTCGAGAAATTGCAGTCATTCCTGCGTTGCCTGGTATCATATATATATATATATATATGTATGTATATATAGCCATGATCATGCATATTATGTCCAAGTCTCGCAATTACTCGACGTTAACTTTTTCCCATTTCGAGTCCATCCATCATTGCATTGCAGGTTGACACTGTTTTCCCTAACATGTAAGAGAGAGAGAGCCTTAAATAGCAAAATCGTGCATGGAGCTATTTTCCTTAATGAGAAAGAGCCGACCAGCTTTACCACACTTGAGTTGGGGTCAAACTGATCAGCTAATTAATCCGCTCAGATAATTTCTACCAGAAAAATTGACTCAAAAGTATATGTTCTTTTTTTCTTTTCTTTTATATATTCTTTTTTTCTTTTCTTTTCTTTTTTTCCATCTCTCGATCGATGGAACGTCATATCATATATGGCAAAATATCTTTTGGCACGAACACGTTTACCTAAAAATTCTTCATTATAATTTTACTGTCACAAATTGGTACTTGGTTCCGGGACATTGGTGATCATGTGCAAACAAAAGTGCGAATGTATATTCTTTTAAAAAAATATAAAGGTTCAATTTATATATATGTTTTTTAGACTTTGGTATATATTTCTAGAAAACATATATATCATCAGAGTATATATACATACATGTAAATTGATATAATATACGGTCCAATTCACCGGACAACAATAGATATTCTGTCAAATTCTCTTGTGATATTCAAGAGAAATAACAATTAATTTTAGAGAAATTTTAATCGGAACCAGCAAGCTAGAAAACTGATTAGTTGATTCACAAAATCTTCATGTCCATGCAGTCGTTCTAATTGAAGACCTCACATTAGGCGTTACAAATTAATAACATGTGATAGACGAAAAACTAACATGATGTGCGATCTAAACTTTTTAACATATACAATCAATAGTGTCTTTTATGTATTCCAGTTAATAATCAACTCTATAAAGCTAATTAAATTTTCATGAGAAAAGTATCAATTTAGCAATTCCATCAACTGGAGTGAGAGATTAAGGGAAGGAGAGACTGAAGGACGAGATCCAACTCCTTGTTTTCGGAGAGAAGAAATGATAGAGAGGAGACATAGAGGAATGACCTGTCCCCCAAGACCACAAAAATTGCTCCTTCCAACAATAGAAAGATGCAACAAATCCATCACATTTAATTTTAAACTAATAAAACTATTTTACCCTCCAAAGAAATTATTAACAAATAAATACATATCATCTATATCCTTTCAGGTTTGTATATACAATAGTAAGTATTAGACAAATAAGTATCGTTCATCTTTTAAACTCTCTCTATCCATTCTGTTCTCAATCCTTTAACCAAACAAAGGCTTAGAGCACTGATCTCACAAAGCGACAAAAAATGAAGCAATCAGAAGATATAGATTTGTAAAATATATGAGCACCTCATGAAGAAGGCTATCAATGTGTGTTCGTGAGTATATATAGGGTCAAGACCTTAGAGTTTCCATTTAAAGGAAGCTATAAATGAGGTGCAACTTAGCATCTGTTATGTACTGTGTGCACAAATTTCTCAGCGAGATTTCTGGGCAGTATTTGTCGAATCATTTCAGATCTGCGCAGAATAAGAAGAGAATGTAGGTTAGGGCCGGCTTGATATGCATAAAGTTGAAGAAAGAGACAAGAGAAGAGTGTCATATGGTGATCGTCATGAAAAACAAATTTGTGGCCAAGAACCACTAATAGCAGGTGCGTGAGATCTAATATATTTTAAAGAGGATTTAATTATACAATAAGCACACTAATTGGAAATTATTACATCTCATGTGCATCTTCTTAGAAATGTGTGAATAAAAAGTCACACATTGACCAGATATGAAATGGAGTGAATAAGGAATTTATAAAGGCTTGCTCCACCAAGGTCCTAACAATAGATAATATACAAATCAGATTGTACACATGGTCAAATACACACACAATATGAATCCCATGAAAGCGACTAGTGATTTAATTTAAAAGGTGCTTCCAAAGTGAGTTGGAACTAAAAGTTACAACCGAAAGTATTGTAACATATGAGAGTTTTAGATTGTAGTATATTTTTGCTTTACACTGTAGCATATAAGAGCTTTACACTGTTTGAATTGAAACCAATGAGTTGAACTAAATTTGCCAAACACTTTTTTTTAGTAGTCAACAAATTCTATATATATATATAGAAATAGTTTTAAGAAAAATAGTTCCACATAATTAATTAGAGGAGATAATTTTCATGGCGTGATTTGCAAAAGACAGAAAAGGGTATGTGAAATTCTCACATATGACTCCAAATTCTATATGTGTGTGTGTATATATATATATATATATCTCAATTATACAAGCTTTATTTTCGTCTGATATAAGAGGACAAATATGTAGGGCACGAAAAGAACACGTAGCCCCCACCCTTGTGAAAAGAATATCTCAAAGTATTAATCAATCAAGAAAATGATCAAACACAGCCGGTTATATTATATCTCGTACTACACTACATCTCTTTCTCCAACGCCAGTGTGACGCTTGTATGAGCTAATTAGCTGCTCAGAAGTACCTTTTTTTTTTTTTTTTACCTTTTTCTTCTTTCTTTTTTTTTTCAACATTAATGAGTTGTGGCATGTGATGATGGTGAAGAGGACGAGACGAGTATCAATTGTATCCAAGCGACCGCCCTCTGAAAGAGAGTTTGCTTTCCATTTGTAAATATTCAAAAAAAGCAATAAAGTTAGAATGACTTGACAGAGACAGAATATGTAAGGCCCCAACCTTGATAGGATATCGTGGATTATAATGATCCGATGTAATATGTTTGGACAAATTGTAATTCACTTTCATGTGTAATATATGTAACTCCAAGAATATTTTATCATCTATCTAATTCAGGATATTGTACAACTAATGTATATGATTTCTGGTGGCTTGTAATTAGTGGATATTTTTTTAGCTGTCAAATGATCAGGATACACATAAAAGCAGCATTTAATTGGGTTGGTTGTGACTATAGAAAATGGTAAAAAAAAAAAAAAGTTTCCACTGCAGACAAAAATGGTGTATATTCAGACTAAGGATATAGAATAATAATATTATCCTTTGAGTAATTAGTACTGTAATTCATGATGTATGATAAATTTGTACCGTTTGGTTGTCATTTCTTTTTGCTAAAATTTTGAGTTTGATTCAATCCTTTCTAATAAGCGGGATATTAACAATTCACTTCTCATCTGTCTGGTTGTAAGTTAAAATTCAGGTGATTTGAAGTACTTAGAGAGTGTTTAGCAATGTCATTAAAAAAATATCATTCTAACTGTTATAGTGTAAAACTTTCACATGCTACAGTGAAAAACAAAAGTATGCTACAGTGTAAAGCTCTCACATGCTACAGTAAATTTGTTGTAACTTTTGATTCTAACTGTGTTGTCAAATACACTTTTAGATTATGATCGGAATTGCACTTTACATACACTAATAAATTTTATATCTAAATTGAAAATAAAATCTAAATTTGTATTTGAATAGTTTGAATTAAATGGTTGTAACTGTTAAAAATGGGACGTAGTATAGGTGGAATGCATTAATTTGCTTTTGATTAATGCATAAGGTTCAAAATGGACGAATTAAGTAGAGTTCAAATCTTGAAATCATGGATTTAATTGGATTGCAAAATTCAAACTACACAATCATTTTTCTCCTGTAAACACAAAACTAGATTAGATTCTAGGTCCAAATCCATGAACCAAACACCAGTTTGTCTTTGTACATCACACAAGAATGCATTGCTGCTCTAAATTAATATAGTCTTGTTTGGTTTGCCGGTTCAAATTGTGACGATTTGATCCTTTTTAATTTAAACTATGTAGTTTAAATTGCAATCTGAATTGACGTTCGAAAGTGTAAAATCTAAACAACGAATAAATTTTGAATTGTTATTTATATAGTATCAAAAAGAGTTAATTGTATTGTTGCACCCCCAATTATACAGTTTTTGTATAGTATACGTTGAATTTTTAATTTTGATAAAATGCACATTAAATTTTGAAATCATTGTCAATTGAAGTCAAATAGCTAATGAGCGTTAAAAAGTATGGACGATTTTGATCATAGGATTCACATGTAAGTTTTTGTAAGAGTACAGCTTATCATTTTAAGAGAAAAATTAAAGCTCAATATATGAAAAAGAGTACTAAATGAAAATTAAGTATATGTTTGTTTCATGCATTCTTTGAACTCAATGGACTCAAATTTGGATTCGAGTATCAAGAATCCTTTGAATAGGTGTTTGTTTCCCCCAAAAACCAAATCATTTAAGTATCAAGAATTTAAGTTTTTAGAGTTCTGATCCTCCTAAAACTTTTGATACTCGGATATCTTTGCTACAGTAAAATTAAAATTCTCTCTCCTATATTTGAGGAAAAAAATCACAACTTCTTCATTTGATATCCAATTGAGATAATTCTTTTTTCACTGTGTTCCTAATGAAGAGAGGAATAAATCAAGTTTAAGATCATTAACATTAAGATTTTATTAGATTTATTAATAAATCAAAAACTCTCTTCACTACCTCTCCAAACATAAATTCTAATTTCATTAACTCAAATCGAATAACAATTCGATTAAAACTTAAAGTACATCTAAACGTCAATTCAAATAACAATTCAAATCATTAACTCAAATCTTAATTCAAATCACACAAACTCAAATTGAATTACTAATTTAAATCCATTTACTAGACGGACCCTAAAAGTAGCCATTGGTTCTCAATTGCTACTGATTTCAAAGTCCATAGTATATTTGGTTAGAGATTGAAAGTTTAGAATGCATTGTACAAACAAAAAAGTTCAAGGTGCAATAGCACAATTTACTCTATTAAAAATAAAAATTTAAGAAAACAAAAAAGTTACAGAAAAAACAAAAAGGTCAAGATCGGTTGAATTTAGGAGAATAAATTTTCAAATTGAAAGTTTGAGCATCTTCAAAATCATCTCGACAGTTCAAACTGAAGAACTAATTTGATATATATGCTAAACATCGGTTTGGGTTTTTGGTACATGGGTTTATGTGTAAACTCATGTACTAAACGCCACTTATTTTCTTTTACTTTTGTAACCTTGTTTGTGGGTAAAAATTAGAAGAAAGAAAGAAAGGTAAATAAAAGAAAGAGTAACACCAAACGGGCAGTATTGTATTACAATTGACTAGTAACAACTACCAGGATGTACATACATTGAATTATGAGGGCACGGTGACCAAATTAAATTCTTGGGCAAAGAAAAAGTCCGTCAGGTTATAAGGTCTAAAGGAGGACAGTGTGTATGTCTCACTTGGACATGTGCACAGTGCCACATTATACCAGTACAGCCAGGCGTGCGTGAGAGATTTTGGACTAGTCCACTTCTCCGTGTTCGACGAATGGTGTCTCGCACCAGACGAATACTGCTGATGTGCTGAGCTGGTTTTTGAGGTTAACCTCGATTAATTTTATAGAATTTTGAATCATCGGTTCGACATATACCAAACTAGGTTTGAACTGAAATCTTCTCCGTTCAAACGAGTGAATCAAACATACTGTTTTTGCTTTGACTATTTTTTCAGCATCTGAAGTATTATAGCTACCGGATCATAACTTGTTTTCTTCTTCTTGACCGGAAAATAATTTTGAACATATGGTACCACATAATATTTATTGGCATTTTTGCAGTACTACTACTCTTGGTATTTGCTAAATTTGGTCCGCTAATTGTGGGGGGGAAGATGGGCTTTATTATTATTATTTACTATTTTTTTTTATCTTTTTCTTTTTCTTTTACTAGTTTCGTGCTGTGCTTGGTTTTTTCCTTTTCTGTACATAGGGGTTTCATAATCTCCAGTACTGACCAGGTTCCACTGCATAAGTACGTGTGCAATTACTTCTTCAACCTCCAAGTTTCCAATTACTGGTTTGTGAAGTTTATCAGTACTCAGACTTTGCTGAGAACAATTTTGGATCAAATATCTATTCTTTTAGAAAATAATTAATCATGTTAGAACAAAATGCACCCTCTAAAAACTGACATATATTGCATAATATATTTGTTTATGGAATATAATTGATGCAGTTTGATTAAGCAAATTATGGTGATCAGGCGACCCTTAACTTGATGAAAGGTTTTCTTCCCTTTATTTTAGTTTTTGAATAGTTAATCAATCACCAAATTCATAGTAGTTTTGTCCTTTTGGCTTTTATCATAGAGTTTGTTAGTCTTATTATCATTCTTAATATAAATTAATTTTTAGATTATAAATACTTAAATGAGCACTTAAGTTGTTGAAAAGGTGAGCCAATAATTAGCATTATATTTTATATTTCAACAGTTTCGCTTCGAAAGATGTGTCTATCAAAATTAACACAAATATTAGCGTCTGCGACACGCAAACTGAATAGTTATAAAAGTAACCAATATAGTTAAAAATTTAATGACATTCGTGTAAAATTTACGAATCTAATAAAATTTGGGAATCTAATCACGCCTTCATAGAATTTAAGAAATTGCAGACGCAAGTAGTACAAAAAATCAATGAAATGTAAACGATCCCATTAATCTTTTGATGTAAACTAGGTAAGGTCATCAAACTTTATTAAAGTTTGATCATAAACAACTATAGGTAAAATTTGTCTGTATTTAATATCCACTAACTAAAAAAGAGAGAGTAGAAATTATTATCAAGTTGAAAGAATATGAATCTATGATTGACACTACTAATTTACTATAGAGCAAAAATTGAAAAAACGACGAAAGGATTTGGATCAGTTTGAAAGGGGCTTGATGTGAATGTAAAGGAATCAATTCTACTAATAACTGCTTAATTTGATAAATGGAGATTCAAATGCCTTCGAGTACAAAGTACGACGCATAATTTATTGATAGTGGGGACTGGATGATCAGACGGAAAATGACTAGCAATATATATAACATGATCATTAAATTGCGCGGTTGCAAATGCACATTTAAAAGTTGCAAAATATTGTAGTACTACTGCTAAAGGACCTTCAAATAGTGCAAATGGCCAAAGTCAATTCTGTTCTGTGCATAGGTGGCTAAATGGCATATCATGATCAGTAAAATTTCAGGGGTGTTTGGTAGGCTAGTTAGAACTGTTAGTTAGAACTATTTTTATTGTAGCATGCGAAAATTTTACAATGTAACGATTTTTTTATTGTTATTGTAGCATCTGAGAACTTTTACACTGTTTGTAACTGAGAAAGTGGTTCAGACTACCACTTGCCAAACACCGTTTCTCTAAGCATCTTAATTAGTGGCCTTTTAGCCTCTCGCCGAGAAAAACTAAACAAATCAACCGTAACGTTACATTAATGGGGGAAAACACACATGGCAAGCAACCACGATATATATGTGTGTGTACTATATGAAATGATGAATAGATAGTGCAATTAATATAATTCCTCCGCATATAATAGTCCAATTTTTAGAGATCTGGTCATAATGTTTAATTAGCTAGTATAATTTTGTTTGGCAACCTAATTACAACTAGTAAGTTTCAAATACTACAGTATAAAACTCTTATCTATTACAGTGTAATGCTCTCACATCCTACAATGTTTTGGTTTCAAATTGTATCCAACTATGTTACCAAAAAATCTAACTCAATTAACCGTAATAAACCCAAGGAAAAGAGAGAGAGAAAAATTAGAGAAGAGAGAGATGACCGGGATGACAGGGAAAGAAACCTTTGGAGGTAAGGGCGAGTCGACAATATTATTATAAAGAAGCATAAACTAGGAGATAATTAAACGAAATATTAAAATATATTTATATAGTTTTGGATAATTATTAATATAACCACAAAAGGTCATAAACTTGGAAGACTTACACTGTTCCTCAGTAAAGAATCCAAAAGTAGTAAATTAGGGATCAAAGAAGGAACCTCAAACCCTAGAAGAGATAGAGAGAAGGGGACTCACAAATGCTCTCACCGGGCCCGTTGAAATATACAAAAATGGCTGGGTCAGGGCCTGCCTGTCAATTCTTCAATCGCATTCGCGCCCCCACTTGAAGAAAAATGCTTGTCGAGGACGCAACATATCCTCCAAAATCTCAAAACCCCATCTTTAATTTTTTTTTTTACTTTGGTAAGTTTTTCAATATGTTCATCAGAATATAGTCATTTTATATATATAGCTTTTATTTTCTTGACACCTGTGGAAGACAGACTGGGTCAGAGACATTAAAGTTTTTGGTTAATTTTGATGCCTTGGATTATGATGGATAACCGTTAAGTGGGGTAAGCTTAACTCTCTCTCTCTCTCTTTCTTTCTCTGCTATTCTTTATTATTCTCCCCCTCCTCTCTCTCTCTCGAAAACTCTATATATTTACACACTCAAGCCCTCTCAATCCCTCACTAGTCCCTCTTCAAATGTTCTCTCTCCACTTCCCCTGTAAATATATCCCCTTAGGTTTCCCGTTTCTTCCTTTTCGTTGTTTCTTTTTAGCAGTCTTAGGTTATTTCGGGCTTCGTAAACAAAGCCACAGATGGGATTTGATTCTTTTTTCCTTTTCACAAAGTGGGTCTTCCTCAGTTCATATATCTAGACATCGGTTAAAACTATTAAAGCTATTTCTACTTTCAAGTCCCTTGCTTTTTAAACACTTTCTTAATTGAAATCCTTTTTTTTTTTTTCTGTTTTTAATTTTTTTCGCTTTTTTTTTTCATGGGATGGGATTTTAGGGTTAGGGTTAGGGTAAAAATGTTATATTTTGTCATGTGATGCGGATCTAGGGTTAGGGTTAATCCTGCTCGATTGATCATCGATCGATCGATCACTTGATCTTTCTTTTTCCTTTTTCCTTTTTCCTTTTGCCCTTTTTTGCATGGGGTTAGTGGATGATGCTAATGATGAAGAAGATCTAAAAGGATAATAATACCAGTCACTATTTGCCACTGGAGCATCATCAAGATTCACAAGTGCTCTTTTTTGGGGAGTGCTTGCTTTTGTGGGGGTTATAATAATAACAATAATAATAATAATCCCTTTTGATCCATGTGAGAATCTTGATGATGCTGCAGCGACAATATTTGACTAACAAATGCTACTTTCATATTTATAAGTTTTATGATGATTTTCATGACACAAGCTTCAGAATCATGCACGGAGGTCATTGATGCAAAGTTTTTCTGCAAAGTTTGATGTTTAATACATTTAATAGCTCAGGTAATGAACTATTTATTTGAATCACTAAAGAAAATTCTGTTTTTTGTTTTAACAGTGATTTGCTGATATTTTTTGAGCAGTATTTTTATTTGTATGTTTGTAGCTAACGTACACAGTTTGTAATAATAGCCATGGTTTGGGCTTTGTTCTTTGTTTTTATTTACAAATATACATGATGAATAGGATAAGAAGTAAACAAAAATAATAATAATAATTAAAAAAGTGTAAACGACAGTTATATCCATGCAGTGCCTTGATATTTAACTTCTCTAGAGGTTCAAAAAGGCCTTTTCAAGTGGTTTCATTGATCTTCTCACGGGTGTTTTCTGTATGTTGTTTATTTGAAGATATTAGTAGTGTGTGTACATACATACATACATACATATATATATATATATATATGAAATTGAAATTCGCGGATGCTTTCATCATTTTCTAAGCACTTTTCTCAGGTACTCTGAAGAAGATTATCTTTTTTTTTTATTTTTTTTTTTGAACTCTGGATCTCAATCTTAGTCTGGATCTGTGTGTATGTCTATCTATGCCAGCTTTCAGATCGGTGTCCAGCTTTCTCTCTCTCTCTCTCTCTCTCTCTATGCAGTGGAAGTATTGTGGTTTAAGTCATGAATACAATCCTTTTGTTCCTGTTGTACATTAAAACTACGCAGTCTTTGGCCGTCCTCTTTGGCTTTGGTATCGAATCTTATTTCTTTTAGCCACCCACTTTTTTTTTAGAATGACTTCTCATCCCAAGCTTTTATAATACATATATACATATACATACATACATACATACAAACATATATATATAGCAAAATTTTCCGGTAGATTAGGCTTTCTCTTCATTACTAAGTTACTACGCAATTGGGTTTCTTGAATTTACGCCGTACATGCATGAGATAGATCTAACCAGTGAATTCAAATTTTGCAGCTTGGGAGGATAAGTTGTAAACCTGTTTATACATACATACATATATAGCAAAATTTCCCGGTAGATTAGGCTTTCTCTTCATTACTAAGTTACTACGCAATTGGGTTTCTTGAATTTACGCCGTACATGCATGAGATAGATCTAACAAGTGAATTCAAATTTTGCAGCTTGGGAGGATAAGGTGTAAACTGGTTTTCATTTGCTTTGGACATTGGCCCTTTAGGGGTTTGGTCATGAAGCTCATTTTTATTGTCGTAAGAGTATAGAAACATAGATGCAGATCGACATATTTTCGATAAATGACATGCTGAGTGTTAAATAGTAGGAGCCTCAGATATTCACAAAATTTTCCAATATATATATAGGTTTAGTTCGATACAAGGTTAATAGGGTTTTGCTCTTTAGCAAAATTTAATTCCGTCTTTCTTTTATCTAAATATTGATTTTGTTTTGTACATTCTGTGCATACATGTGAGAATTTTCGAAACAGACACACGCACATATTTGACTTTTGTATTAGAATTTGTATATATGTTTAATATTATTCTAGTTTATTACTTGCTTCTGTTCTTTTTTTTTTTCCTTAAATACTTTTCAGAATATGGTTGATCAGTATCAAGTCATAAGCGCCAGAATCATTTGAATGTGCAGAAACTTATTCGAAAAAAAGCTAAGAACACGAATATGAGTACATATTCTGACTTAATTTAATATTCTTATTTCCAAAAGAAAACAAGATTTTTCGATAGAAACACTAGTAGAGCATGCACCAATAGTAATTGTTCCAGGAACTTCCCTCGTATATAAAACATACGATACCACAAGAACCATGTCTAAACAAAACAACCAAAAAACTAATTTTAATTGATGATCCATTTATTTATTTGGGCTCTTTTCATCGTCCAATATTTCATGTATAGCATGTCGATTCACCGCGATATACTTCGTTTACTTGCATATATAGCTGTCAAATTGATTAAGCATTAACGTTTAATGAGACATCCTTCTTAATTCGAACACATAGATTGGGCAGGGTCTCATTTGGTGCTTCTCCTAGATTTTCTTCTAGTTAAGAATTACAGTCTTCATTGGCTTTCTTTTGTCGGATTTTTGAGTTATAGATCCCCAAATTTTATAACTTTTAGCACTTGGATCTTTATTTTCAGAATTTAGACACTTAGTCCTTAAACTCTTAATTTATTGACATTGTAGTCCTCACTTTAAGAATTTAGACATTCAGGTCCCCAAACTTTCAATTTATTGGTATTCTAAGTCTTCATTTTAAGAGTTTGGATATTTAAGTCTAAGAGTTCTCAATATTTTGAGGCTTTTTGTTTTTTTGTCATAACGTATATTTTTTAACAGAAATATCCGTAAAAGCTTTTTTTTTTTATTTTTAAGTATAACTTATTTTTGTCTAAAATAATGCTTAAATGTCCTAAAAAATTAATTATGATGATTACTAACAAGTAATTGATTATAAACAAAAAAAAATCACAAATATCATCAAGAAAATTAGTCATCCATTCCATTATATTTTAGCTAATTTGGTTCAAATTACAATAATAAAACTAAAGACCAACACAACAATTAATTGTCCAATGATATACTATTCAATTACATGCTTTTTATTATCCTCAATTATAATAAAGATATTAAGAAAAGAAAAGTGTATATATTAAAACAACTAAATATTGTTGTATTACAATTATTATTTACATCATTGTAATTTGGTACAAACTTACTAAAAAGAAAATTGAATGGATATTTATAATTTTCTCTCTTTTGTTATTTATAATCAATCTTTTAGTTCATTATCATTAAATTTATGTTGGGGCATTTAAATATTATTTTTAGACAAAAAACAATGAGTCATACTTAAGAAAAAAAAAGATAGCTTGGGGACCTTTTTGCTAAAAATTACATTTTCAAGACGTAAGGACATAAAAAGTCTCAAAATATTGATATTTTTTTATGTAATTTAATAGTAAAAATTAGATGAGGACCAATGGTGCTAACAAATAAAGAGTATGGGGACTTAAGTATTTAAATTCTTAAAATGGGGACTAAAGTACTAAGAGATTAAGAGTTTGGGAACTTAAGTGTCTAAATTCTTAAAATAGGTACCCAAGTGTCAAAACTACAAAATTTGGAGATCCCTAACGCAAAAATCTCTTCTTTTATTTAGGCGTTTTCATTGTGTTTCTTTCTTTCTTTCTTTCTTTCTTTTTTTTTTTTTCATTGCTCGTCTTAGGTTTTATTTTGGTCATTAATTAGCGTTATCTCTTCAAGATGTAATATTTATTTTTCAATTTTTGTATTTTTTTCTTTCATTCTAATAAATTGGTGAGGAACTTGGTACGAGATAAGAATTTTAGCGGACACCAACGTTATTTGCATTGGCATGTGCTGTTTATTGGTACTAGTTGAGCTCCATTGAATTTTTTTCTAAATCCAATTGACTTTTTGTTAATCTACAAAAGCTTCATTATAAACAATAAAGAAGTTATTGAAGATATAACCTCGTACTAAATTCACATCTGAAAACACCAAAAGTGAAGCGTTTGAATTCTACACCTTAAGTTCAAAAAACAAAGAAAAACAAAAGAAGAAATCAAATTGGTATAGAAATGGGGTAGTTTCATAAATATGCCTTGTAGTATTTTTTTTTTTTTTAATTTATCCCTCTATTCTAGAAACTATACAGTATTTTTTAATTTAAATAACATAATTCAATTTCATTCCTTTTGCACTATGAGGATAAAAAAGGGAAAAAGGCAAAGGTACTCTTATTTACTTGTTTTTTAAGTTCAAATGTACTCTTATTTAGATTGAATTTATTTCTGAAAAATAGTTTTCCTAAAAAAATGTAATAAAATTATTCTAAACATAAAGCATAATAATTCATTTTTTTCTTAACTTTTAGCTTTGTTTTACTGATTTTTATGGTTTTCAAAACATTTAACATTTTTTTAATAAACTTTTTAAGGGTACTTTTATTTTTTACCTCCCATTTTTTTTGTCCAGAAAATGCACGGGGGATGAAATTGGAAGCATTTTTTCTAATCCGAAAAAATACATTTGCACTTTATGAAAATAGAAGGATAAATTGAGATCAAAATCTTAAGACTAGAAGGTATATTATGTAATTAATTAGAAAATAATAGTAAAAAAAGCAACGTTGCAAATGGGCATGCATCAGTACAACTTGAATCTCAAGGAAGAGTATCTGCTTTATGGTTTTTTTTTTTTTTTTTGTTATGTTAAATTTGCACCCTGCTGTCATCTCTCCTTTTGAAAATTATCCTATCATGTTTTTTTTCGAAATTATGTTAAATGTTATTTTTTCAAAATTTATTGAAGTAAATAGTAGGTTTTAAAAATATTTGTAGTAAATTTTACTTATAAAAATATTTTTTACTTTTCTATTCACTACGAGTAAAAAAATATTTTACTAGTATATTTTCTCTTTATTGCTATTCACTACAATTTTTTAAAAATTTTAATATTTACTTCAAAACGTTAAAAAAAAATAATATTTCTCTCATTCGACCTTATTTTTATTATAGTTTTTGATCCATTTCACTTTTAAAATTAAACCTAAAAGGACCGAAAAAAAACATCTTGGCAGGACCTGAATTTTTAAATTAGTAACTTAAAGGTTGATTATTTTACGTATTTCAGATGTGTATTTGTTCACTTTATGTCTACTAATTTACAGACATTTTATGCAATTTACTTAGGAAAAAGAAAAGGATTATACGATATTACTTGTTTGATGAGATGGGCAAAGTTGATATGAAATACAGTTTTTAGTGGGGAAAAAAAAATCCCTTTCATATTTTACGCGTGTGTATATATACATTGCTAAACTAATTTGTATTTTGTGTATGATCACTAAATAAGATTCCACATGGTCTAACCTTTAAAAGTGCTTTGCGATATCGTTGGTCTCTGTGTATATTATATTGCGTCCTTAATGTTCCTACAATTCATCTATTTGAGAATCTACATTGCAGTGGGAGATCCTAACCAGGCTGCTAAACTCGATCGTTGGATAAGCAAGCATATAACCAAAGAATCTGTTGCAGCGGAATTGGAAAGATAGAAGCTTAGTGGTCTAACATGGACGGAGGATTCTAAATCCACTTAAACAGCCCCTTAAGAGGGAAAATCCCCGGCTAAGAAAGAAAACAATTTTGAGTTATTATCTTTCATTAGCATAATGCAATTTTGATTAATTAATCTGACAATCTTCTAACTGCTAACGATACAAAAATAATAATCAAAACTGCATAACAAGCTATAATAAATCAAAACCAGCATAAAAAGCTAAGATTAGAGTTGGTGTTAGTTGTGTACTTTTATTATTCAAAATTTTGGCCTTAGCTAGCAATTTTCCAACTTCCAACCTTTGTTGGTGCTGACCCCCAAATGCTTCAAAGCTTCAACAACATCGTAATGCTAGGAAGGCCCACAAACACTCGTGTTGTCTTGTTGTTGGGCCACTTCTTTTGGACCTTCAAAAAGAACTTACCTTTTACTGTTTGACCCATATCTAACGCTAACAAGGCTTAAATATCTGGCTGGAATCGTGTATCCACCGTATAGGAATGCCTTTTTTTTGAATTTAGGATGAGAGACTCAAATGATGAAATCAAGTGTAGAAATACAGTTAGATTATGTTTAAATATACTATCTTTATAGGAAATTTAAGCTTAGTTTTTTGCATCAATGCAACCTAATCAACACAAAAATATGGAGGAATTTTAGAGGATTGCACGAGGGAATTCATTCTTAAAAATGACAGTTTTGGCAATCATTTTCTCTCATCATATATCATCTCAAGAAAGGTAAAAGAGCGTCACAAAACTAAGAAGTGAGTTTTTTTTTTTTGAAATAAAGGTGATTTGATGAGGGCACATTTTCTAGTAGTTCTAAAAAATTTATCTATTTACATATAATAGCTAGTTTAATACTGACAGAGTTCTAAGAGAATGCACAAACTAAATAGGAACGTTAAAGGGGACGTTATCTAATTTTCTCTATCTTTGTAAACAACAACAACAATAGCAATAATAATAATAATTAAATATTTAGCTAGTAGCAGGCGCAGAGGGAGGTTAGGCCCCGGGGGCGGGGGCTGCCCCCTTATATTTTTAATAATTTATATTTTTGCCCATAGCTTTTCAAAACTTTTCATGTATGGCCCCGTTTACAAAATTTTATATATGCCCCCCGTAGTAACAAACATTTTCCCTATTTAATTCCTATTAAAATTATTTTTTATTTTTCTTATTAATTTTTTTTTGTTTCTAACTTGCTCCATCATGATAGTGTTTCTCTAATACACCTCTATTAAAGTATTTTTTAGTTCTCTAAAATAATAGTATTTTTTAAAATAAATATAGCATTCATAAACATATTTTTCTAATTACCTTATTGAAATAATTTTTCTTGACCGTGTTTCTATTTAAATCTCTCTTTTCATGCATTTTTAAATGCTATTTTCTTTTTTATACTCTCTAAATAATTTATTGATAATTTTGCCCCATCAAAATCATTTTTTATAAGTGTTCTACTCTTTTTTTTTTTTTTTTTTACTAAAACTAAACTCAAAAGAGAATAGTTAACCAAGAAAAAATTAAACTTTTAAGAATTTATATTTATGTAGCAAAAAATTTCAATAGATTGAATATACTTGTTCTTCTAACTATTTCATAGTATTGAGAGTTTTACACTATTTATAACTAAAAAGATGATGGGAACCATTTTTGTCAAATAGAAGGTAAAATTTTTTCATTCCTTGTCTCTACTTTTACCTTCGCAATCTATTGTTTTTCTTTTTTTTTTTTTCAAATTAACTAAGTTTTCAATAGGACCTAATTCATTTTCTAGTTTAGAGTCTTAAATTAACAATTTGCATTATAATATAGTCTTAACTAGCTCCAACCCTATTAATTTTAATGAGATTCTTATCAGAGAAGTGTTGTATAGTTTTTTTTTTTCTTTTTTTTACTTATTTTTATCTATTTCCAATTTAGGAAATGACTTGATTTTAGAGAATTTGTTAGTGTTGAGTAATTTATCTGATTCTGTGCTTGTAAATGAATTTATATAGAGTCCGATTCATAGTACTCATTACTAGTAAACATTCTCAGTTTTCCTAGTCCATAAATGTAGGTGTAACACTGAACCACGTTTAAATCTTCTTTATTTTATTTTATTATTTTTAAATAAAGAATATTACTAATAATAATGAGGTTTTTTTTTTGGCTAACCCTAACCCTAATGATAACGAGTTAATTTAAAGAAATAACAATGCGTTTGATTTTGGAATGAATGTTTACCTTAAACTCAAATTCAAACGCCAAAGACAATGAACAAGCTAAAGTGAAGGAGCAGCAGTACTTGTATGTCTATGCATGAAAAAATGAATTTCAGGATCTTGTTGTTATGGAATCCCCAAGTTGGGCAAATACAATGCCTTTGCAAACTCCAAAAGAAGAAACAATAATATTTTTTTAACTTTGAGTACTTCCTTGCTTTGCATTAAAGTTATGGTTTAGTACACCTCATTTATTGCGCGTGCTATTTTTTCATTTGGAAAATAACCCATGAGGGCATTTTCTACTTGTCCAAATTTCAGTCCTATGTACATGCATTAGCATATAAGACGATGTTTGTTACCAACATCGCAATTTGATCCCATTTATTGCAAGTTTATTATATTTTTTTTTGTTCCTAATTATTTTCATGGAAGAAAGTGAATCTAATTTTTAGAGTTAGAGAGTTGCTTTTCAGTGATTGATAACTTTATTGCTTATGATTGAACCTATTAATGATTGGAAGATGCACAATGTTCTATATATATATATATAAGTTTTTTTTTAATTTTTATAACTAGTTTCAAATATGTTTGTTGAGAGATTGAAGATTAATAAAACAAACCCTGATAAATTATGATTAAAAATTTATAATTTGAGAAGATTGGATTCGCAAAAGTAGAAGGAACAACATCTTTCCTTTTTTTTTTTCCCCATAAACAATTCATGACCTTAGCATCAGACAATCTGACAAAGCAGAGGCATAAAATCTCGTCCAATTTAATCATGATTATAATATCACAAATACAAGCCAAGAAAAAGGGACCCCAAAATAAAATATGATGTATTCAATCATCTAAGGAGATTTTTGGTCGCTTTAATTCATGCATGTTTTTTAATTCGTTCTCTTAAATAGACAAAATTGAGTCAAATGAGCTTTCAGTACTCAAAACAAAGACATAGGGAATAACGTCTCTTGTCCCTTATTCCACTTCTTCTTCTTCTCTCTCTCTCCTCTTTCTTGTGCTCAAAGTTTGACTGCGTTTTGGTTGGTTCTCTCCTATTTTTTGGTCGTTTTCTGATATTCCATATATCGGCATTTGATCGGCCACCAATATGAATCTTTTTTCTGAACATGTCATGCTCACATGGAGGCATGTGATGGATTCGCATCCCACTTGATGAAATATGCAACAAATGCTGCGATGCCAATATCATATATATATATATATATATATATATATATATATATATATATATATTTATTTATTTATTTATTTATTTATATATATATATATATACACACACACACATATATAAATATACCTTCTCTTGTATATATATAATTTCAAAAAGGACAAAATTAAGCCTTGTTTTGACCAGATGGGAAATAGGATCTTGTTCTTTCCATAACTAATGCTTATAAGATTATATTTACTAAGATTAAATTGTGCTCTCGATGAGGCCCTAGTTAGCATGCAGAATCTTATGCTATCACAATTCACATGTTTACTATCTTATTATACGAGAGTTTGGAAGCGAACTAACTTTGTTTCTTGTAAGGATTAATGTTGACAGCATGTTTAGTTAATGGTAAGTATTTAGCTTATACCCTGTTTTTATACTTCCCTGGTTCTTCCTGTACAAACTTTTTTGTCTCGTTATATATTTTGCCAATTAGTTTAGTTTTTGACATATCAACATAAAAACTGTCAAGTAGAGTAATAGCTCGATACATATTTATCGTGTGCTTGGCATTTTCAGTTTAAATTAAAACTTTTGGTTGTTATAATATAAAACTTTTACAATTATTACTATAGTGTTTTAAACTAATTGGTTCTAATTAATGCTTCTAAACTTCGTAGCTAGGATTGGATTTAAGAAAAAAAGAAAAGAAAAGAAAGACTTGATGGACAGAAAGTAAGGAAAAGCAGACACATGAAAATTTGCATTGCATTGAATTTATCATGTATAAAAATTATGCAGTCATTTATTTCTAAGACCTCTTATATTCGCATGACTCTCATGTATGTACAATGTGTCACGCTTTGAGACTTATCATAGCTCTAATTTTCGGTACTATATGGTTATTTATATATCCTCAAAAATAGAAATGTATGTAACATGGTTCATGCATAAGATTTAAAGCCCATTGTTGAACTTGGTTCGAATTAAAAAATTTTGATTCAAACCAATTTTGCTATAATATTTTTGCTCATAAAAGTCAAATCGTTACAATATTTTAGGGTTAAATCTTTTATTCAGGCTGACTTTTTAAACACCTTATTAACTATTCCAGACTCAAGCCAGTAAATCAAACACTTAGTTCACTTTCTTGGACGTTCACGGCCATTAATTTCAGTTAAATTACTTGTACATGTTGACATACAAAATTTGACCATCAAAAAGAGTTATAGGGTATTTGGCATGGTGGTTAGAACCATTAGTTAAAACTATAAACATGATAGTATGTGAGAGCTTTTACACTATAGCAACTTTTTTCCTTTTATTATAGTATGTAAGAGTTTATACTGTTCCCATCTAAAAAGTTAATTAAAACTAACTTTGCCAAATAGGCTATTAGTAATATGATAAGCAAAGAGAAAGATACATTCACACTAAAAATTTCTAATCGCCGTTTTCGTAACAGAATATTTTGCACTATGGTGTCACTATGACACCATCCAATGAACATTGCATTAATTGTATATTGGAACTGCTTCCCACTAAGTGAAGTGTTTTCTTCTGTTGGTCAAGATTACGGTCGATCTTAATGCAGAAAACAATGCATTTTATTGTTATAAAAAAGAAAATATATTCATATATATACAGAGATGTACAAGTTGATGTTTATATATTCTTTTTCACGGAAAGTGGTAATTTATGCCCTTTATGGTCTCTAACAAGCAAAAGATATTGCTGCAAAAGGAAAAAAGATATGTTACTCGTGGAGAATCACCAATTTTGTCTGAGAAATACTCGTTTGGATTAAAAAAAAAAAAGAAAAGAAAAAAAAACTGAGTTTTTTGGCGGTTCTGGTTTTGCAAGTGAAGCTTTATATATTTGTTTTTGCTCATCTCAATGCTTTGGCAAATAAAGAATGACCACGTAGTTGACATGAATGAGGTTAGCCACATAGCTAACGACGAGGTCGGTCGCCAAGATGACGTGAATGAGATCGGCCATATAGCTGATGACGTTTACCTAACCAACACGAACTAGGTGGCCACTTAGTTGAAGAGTACAAGAAGTATCTCCCTTAGCCAAATACGGCTGAGGTCAGCCACGAAGCTACAGCGATAGCCAAAGAGACACTCAATCGTATTCACCTAAGCCATATTAACCTCGGCTATGTTTACCTCGGCCATGTTCATCTATTTACCTTGGTCATATTCACCTTTGCTATGTTCATCTCAGGTTACATAAAAAATATGCCAAAATCATCACAACGTTCGACTTGGCAAATAGATAACTACAAACCTATTTAAAATTCGAGAATCATAAAAAACAATGTTTAATATTTAAATTGAAGACCTTCAAGATGGCAAAAAGCACTTAATCTTATCCAAATCTACAGGGTTCTAGATACGTAGAAGAGATAAACTCAACGGAAGATTTTATCAAAGTCATCAAGTCAGTTAGATAAGAGATTATTTTGTATTTAAATTTGAATTGTAACAATAGAATCGGAATATGACCAACCTAATAACTATAAATAGGGGCTAGCTTTAAAGAGCAGCCTAAGTCCAATTCTTAGTATAAGCCATAGCATTAGCTTTGTAAATTTCTCATAGTGTAATCTTACTACGCGAGAAAACCCATACTGGACGTAGCCTTTAATAGAAGCAAATCATTTTGAATTTTTGTGTTCTTGCTATTATTTTCTCATTGTTTTATTTACTTCGCACATGAGTGATTATTTTCGTGAGAAATTTGAGAGAATATTGTTAAATGAGTTTTGCCCATCATCAATATATATATATATATATATATATATATAATATGTGTATAATGCATGTTGTGTATAACACAGGGGTAAAGTATATGATCTCTTACCAAAGGGCATATGCCTATATTAAAAAGCTTCCTTTGTGGTCCGTATTAGGTTTGAATAGAAAATCAAGAAAAAGAGGAGACGGCGGGGAAGGACAAAACATTGTTGTTAATTAGTGAAAAAGATCGCGTGATTAAGGTCGGTTAAGTCCAAGGGATCGGGGGATTAACCACCCGCATGCATGATCCAAGATTCCCACAAGTGAATATAGATTTCTTTAATTTGGTTGTTAAAAGCTCTTCATGTGGTGGATGAGCTAATTAACATTAAAAACCTTCTTTTGTTGTTCATAGGGAGAGAATTTTGAATGGTTCAAGTTTACTTAATCACAAGTCAAACACAGAATACCACCATATAATACAACAGCAATTAAAAAGGAAAAAGAAAAATTAATCAAGATGAATATTTTTTGAGAGACTGTTCCCAGTTTGATGAACATATAGCATGCTAAAAGCTGCTGCAAAAATTTTTTTGGGAGAGAAATATGTTATTAATTTAAGCCTAAAAGCAATGATAATACAAATTATAATAAAACCATAAAAGGATCTATGCATAGAAAGTAAGCCAAACATACTCTTTTGTTCCTGATCTATCATCTATTTATATAGTCAGCCAAATTTGAGTAAAATTGGAGCAAATCTCCCAAAAAAAAAAAAAAAGAGTGGAACAGTTCTCAAAATTAAGATCATCCTTTAATACATTTATAGCTTGTTTGGAACATGCTTCGAACTATTAAAAAAAAAAAAAAAAAAAGCTAGTTT
Source organism: Artocarpus heterophyllus (assembly GCA_025403435.1). NCBI lineage: Eukaryota > Viridiplantae > Streptophyta > Magnoliopsida > Rosales > Moraceae > Artocarpus > Artocarpus heterophyllus. Next base: position 23,279,781 of record CM046338.1, read on the forward strand.
GAACCAGTTTGGTTATAATGATTTTTCTAATAGAATTTGAATTTTACAGTGTTTTAGGTTCCAACAGTTGGTTCAAACATTGTTCCCAAACGAACAATTACTCTTCACTGGTGAATATTATCCAAGTGTAAAATGACAATGCACAATAGATCCTTTGTTAATTTTGTCCATGCAAATAAAGTATTGTTTTGTAAGTCTTTGATGTTTAGCTAATTACAATGTTATATATGGGAACTGAAAAGACTATTATTCTTATTGCTTGTCTAAATATATCTCATTCCTTTACGAACACACATTTTTTTCATAAAAGCCACAGTGTTCAAACCCCTATCCTGTCTACCCCGTGAAGTATTATAGTAATTGATCCTGTTGACACCTTTATTATTACAAATATTGCATATAGACAAGGCCACATTGTCTTCATATGAATTCATTATATGTTTATCACAATTCACATAATAAGGAATATAATCAAATTTTGGATAAAAATACCAATAAATGTTGAATACTTTCCTCACTGTTTTTTCTTCTGCTGGTACTTTTTGTTTCTTTTCACAAGCTTGCGACAATCATATTGAAAAAAAAAAAAAAAAAAGCATAGAGAGAGAATATGACCTTTTGAGTTTTGTAGTCTCAAGCAATGCAAATTTTAAAAGCACTCATCCATGAATATTTAATATATAATAATACAATGAGCTGGTAAGCACATCCCAAAAGAGAAGAAATTATTAAACTTTGATATTAATGTGTTTCCCCATAATTAGTGGTCCCAATTTCTATATTCATACTTTGCAAGGGGGACAAAAGAAAAGGCCGAGACCGAATAAGACAAAAATTTTGCCATTAAACAAATTAAAAAAAAAAACTCCATTGACTAAACGTCAAATAATGCAATAATACAAAATCATGAGGCCATGGTCTTGCATTCAGGCCGTGGAGTTAGTTACTTAGGCTAAATCAAAAGGTTTTGTCTGCGGCAGCATGCTTATTGCATTTAATACAGGAACTTTGAATGGTCAAGTAGTGCGGTAATTGATGGAAAAAGGCAAAATCAAAAGATTCCTGTACAATCCAATGGGAGAAAGCTTGGTGGAAAATATTTTTGGACTTATTGTTCCCTGGTCCATCAACATTTGCATGCAAAAAGATAGCTCCTCCCTTCATTATGTCCATATTTTCATGCAAGCCAATATATCATGATTCACGAAGTTGAATTTGAAGGGAAAAAAAAGGTTAATATTTTTTTTTTCTTTCTTGAATTATGTTGTAGGATATTTAAAAATAAAAAAATAAAAAGAGAGAAGGAATCCTTTTGATGGAGAATGGAGCCACTGGATTAACTTTTTAATGACTTGATATACTATTAAAAGCAATTCTATATCGTGCAATGTAAATTTTTAACGTGAAAAGTTACAAATCAAATAAAATCCTAACCCGAATGCTAAAACATCTTGGTCTATTAGTAGAATAAATTGCCTTCTCCACCATAAGAATTTTTAAAAAAAATACGCAACTATTAGTATATATATATGTTTAAAAAACTTCACAATTCAAAGAAATATAATCAAAACTTAACATTTAAAACTATGTGCGGCTTAAAACTAGAAAAAAATTACATAATGTGTTTATTTATGTTATATTTAAAAAAAATTATGTCATACTATCACTCATATTATATGTTTAAGTCATAAAAGAAGATATCACACTTAAAAAATGTATTTATAAAAACTAAAAATTTTAAAAGATGGCATGTATAAAAATTCGCTTAAGACTATACCCTTAATTTTTTTCCGTACCTTACTATTATTTTTTTTTCTTATTTATTTAAGCCAAAGTGAAGATATGATTAATGATTGGAGGATTCCGCCGAACGATGAAGGAGAACACGACTGAATTGGACTTTTGGAGTTCATTGGATTTGGGAAAATCCATGGTTGGCCATTAGACTGAAAGTAACATTTTCAGTCAAAAAAACCCCAAGGAAAAAGTGTACGTGCCTCAAAGTAAGATACTTAGTTTATTAAACACTTTTCATCCTCAATTGACCGTGGTCTAAGATAAGAACCTTTGGCGAGAAATTTGCCCATCCTAGGGGAAGGTAGTAAACGGAGAATCATAGTCTTGGATTTCTAGCCAGCAAAGCAAGAAAATCTCATGTCTACAGGGATTTTGTTGCAAAAGGAAGGTTAAAAGTGAAGTAACCCTCTTTTTTAGTGGAAATAAATTAATTCAAAAAACCTCATTTTGTTCATCCTTCATAAAATTGTTACCTAATGTGATATGTATAATATACATATACAGTTTTTTCACTATCCTTTTTAACGGAGTTTTTTTTTATAACATACAGGAGTGAAAAACATAACATGTTATTTACTAAATATAAACTTTACTTTATAGCAATTGAAATGAATAAGTTGAAATTTTTTTACTATATATGTTTTATATATATATAGAGAGAGAGAGAGAGAGAGGGGGCGTAGGATATGTAGAAAACTAAGAAAAATCCAATATCCATGGATTTTGTGTTTGTCTCAGTGCATCTAACCAAATCAGTGAAGTAATATGGGCATTGATTTGATAGCAGACTAATGAAAAAGAAAAAAAAAAGAAAAAAAGAAAAAAGAAAACCGCAGTATACGTACAAGAAACAAAGACCCAATTAAATGAAACTTACAAAAAGCTTCAGAGCTGATAATTTCACAGTCCTCAGCAGGGAGAGGTCGCTTTTTTACCGCTAAGACATGAATATGTGTAAGAAATGGAATAGAAAGAAACCAATCAATGAAGACACTTTTTGTATTGAGAATTGAGAATCACACAATATATGTCCCATATTAACAAACGACCAGTCAACACTGATTTGGTACAATTTATTAAAGAAGGAATTAGGCAGGCCGTTCAACTAAAGCTAGAACGGTGAAGATCACAGGTCACTGTGTTAATAATATTCTGAAAGTTTTCTTTTTGTTTTTTATTTTATTTTATTTTTTGTTAATTCTTGAAGCCGTCAAGGAATGAGAGCGAAAGCCGAGGTGGTATTTGTGTTACTTCATCATCAAATAATTGTCCCGAATTTAACTTTAGATGAGCCAATGGGTTCATAATATTTACAGGTGGTCCTGTTGAACCATAATTATTTGAAGTTTAATAGGATGTTTTGTATTTTCACTTTTAATTTAACTAAAATTTTTATCTGTTATAGTATTATAATGTATGGTGTTTTGGCAATTTTCGTTTCAATCAATACGTTTGAATGCTCTGACGTATTATAGTGTCAAGAAAAAATAAACAACAGTGTAAAACTAAACACCTTATTATTTGTTTGAGCGGAAAAAAATTAAACTGTTAAGCTTTAATTTCTAATCGTTCCATTGGATTTGTGTAATTTTTAATTATTGGATAAAAAATCATATTTAACTAAATAAAATACACCAATTTAACACATTAATTCAATAAAACTACGACGGTTAAAACATGCATCCTACTAAAATGGTGTTTTTTCCTATCTTATTAAATTCTTTTCATTATTATTATCAAGAAACTCGAAAAGGCAAGCCTAGTTTGAGTCGTGAAGTTCAGTTACTAAAAATGAGAGACTCAATGATGGGTCCTTTACCGCCTAATTCTACTTAATTAAAAATGTTCATATATATTATGTAGCTATAGTAGAGATGTCAAAACGCCGACACGAGTACAGCTTGTTAAAAAGACGACATGATGCAACATAATTATTAAATAAGCTTAGCTCATCCCACTTATTAAATATGCTAGGCTTGGTATAACTGTTGGACACGAAGCATATTAAGAGCATGGCACTATAAAGGCTCGACACAAGCACGTTAAAAGCACGATTAGGGTTCAATTATAAACACGATTATATACAACTTAAAACTAATTTTACTAATATATTTTATATTTTTATAAATATTTTTATAAAGAAGTTCTAAATTTCTAATAGATTTGATTAAAAAGGAAAAAAGATCAAATAGATTCTTTATTGTTGGTAAGTTGTCAATTACCAATATATATTTACCCACTTTGATTCATGTGAAAACTAAATAATGCAAACCACACCTTACAAGATTCTACAATGTTGTTGTTCTCAGAAAATGATTTTTTTTAATCAATAATGCACTTTCTTTTGTTACGATTTAGTGTTTTCAATATTTTTTTTTGTATATTTAACATTAAGCAAGAGAAAAACACATTAAGAGCTAAACGTACAACAAAAAGCATGAACATCGATACAGGCACAAGCATGCCCATTAATAAATGAGCCATGGGCTGGACTTAACGCCACAACATTAACTGGGTTGAGCCTAGCACAATACGATACATTAGGCAAGATAAAGACACATTAAGAGCTAAAAATATAACAAAAAGTACGAACATCGATACAGGCATGAGCATGGCCCAAACACTGTATGTGCTTGGCCCATTAATAAATAGGCCATGAGTTGGGCTTGACGCTATAAAATAAATTGGGTCAAGCCTAGCACGGCATGATAAATAAATGAGTCAGCCCAGGCAAGGCACTAGGCATGCTTAGTCTTAAATTAAATGGGTTAGGCTAGGCCAAATCAACTCATTTGACATCGTAGTTATTGGCTAGTTGAGCCTTGTTTGGAACAAGAGAAAAGTGAAGGTAGGAGTAATTAGGGGCAAAGCTACACACAGACTCGAGTGGGTAATTGTCCCCTTGAACATTTTTTTCTTTCAATATTGTATATAACATTTTATAAAAATTATATTCCATCTCCTCAATTATATTAAGCCCCCTTCTGAAATTATGTTCCGCCCCTCTAAGTTTTATATCTTCTTCATTAATTTTTTCTTAACAATGTTAGTATACATTTCGCCCTTCTAACTAATTTTTCTACCTCCGTGTCTCTGGGAGTAAGGGTGGAAAATGATGAACGAATTTAAGATTTGTGATTGTTTGGTAAGAGGAGGGCATAGATTGAGCATTGAATTCTAAATCCTCTACAAGAATTCTAATTCTAATCTTTCTAAATGTAAAAAGATAAAAAGAATTAATTTATACCCATCAAGATTAAAGAAAAGTCGTTTCTTTCATCTCCATTTTCTTCGTCTAAGTCATATATCTTTCTTCTTTTATTTTTCTTTCATCTTATCAAACATAGCCGACTTCATACTTTATTTTTTATTTAAAATTGGAAATTTTTATCATTAAGTCAAAATTATCATATAGGATACCAGCTTCTATGGGTGGAGAGATCATTCCTGCCACCGAATGAGGTCATAATCAATATTAAGAGCATAACAAGCCAAGAAATGAGCTGCTTTCCTTTGTTAGCCTACTTACTTGACGGGTTAATTACATGATTATATCTTCTAGTTTTAACTATTTTTAAATTTTCTCTCTATTTTTACAAACTATAAATGTGTTCTTAAATTTAATAAATTTATTTCAATTTCATTCCCAAGAACCAAAAAAATTAGGGAAAGTAACGTAACTATCCTTATGAGAAATATTTTATAGATTTAAAAAGTATAAAAATCCTAAAAGGAAGCATCAAATTTTAAAAAAATTAAATGTTGAAATATTTCTTAAAAATTTTTCTCAAGAAGAATAAAAAAATATTTTTAAGAAATAAATTTGGTATATAATTAAGAGTATCTTTGTCTTATCATTATGTTTTTTTTTTGTCCGAAAAGCTTACAGGGATGAAATTGAAACAAGTGTGTTCTTGAATTTAATAAATTTATTTCAATTTCATTCCCAAGAACAAAAAAGATTGGGGAAAACAACGTAACTATTCTTACGAAAAATATTTTATAGATTTAACAAGTATAAAAATCCTAAAACGAGGCATCAAATTTCAAAAAAAAAAAGATCATTTTAAATGTATAAATATTTCTTAAAAATTTTTCTCAAGAAGAATACCAAAATATTTTTAGAAATAAATTTGGTATAATTAAGAGTATCTTTGTCTTATCATTATGTTTTTTTGTCCGAAAAGCTTACAGGAATGAAATTGAAACAAGTTTTTCAAATTTAAAGGATACCTTTATATAAATAATTAAAATTAAGAGGTATATAGTTATATAATTAACCTAATATTTGACTTACAGTCTTAAGTCTTGAAACACAAGACAACATGCTAGACACATTTGACAACAAATCACTCAACTTACAACCAAATTATACTTGGGTTCCTACATTGTTTAACCATTGACCCATCAAAACTGGCTTTTGGTAAGAAATGTAAAAACCCTATTTTGAGCGTTGATAGTTGAAAACGGGCCAACCTATTAGTTTTAAGAACGTGAAACCTTGCAAATTTGAAATATGTTTGAACCAATCTCTACAATAAAAATCATCCATACTTTTGTTTTTCTTCTTAAACCATAGTCTAAATTAGTATTTCTAAACAATAATTCTCTGATATGGTATTTTATTTCTTGTATCGACTTTTACATTCCAAACGATAGTTTAAAACATAGTTTAAATGATATAGGTTCAAAACCACCCATTTAAATTATAAAGTTTAAAACCACACATATTCAAACTCATGTTTAATCTTACAATTGTCAAGACCTCATTGCACATGTTAGAAATTAGTTCCACGTCCCTTTCTCAAACCGAACCTAAACATGGTTTTAGCTTTAGCCTCTCAAACAAAAAAGACACCATCCAACTTTTTGGCTTAAGTCAGCCGAACTTCATACTTCATAGAGAAAAAAAAAAGGAGATTTTGACGAGTCAAAACCAACCACATTTTCGTTTATTTGTTTAACTTTTTCATTTGTTCTCCTATCCTCCTTTTAAATTCACGGGCACCATGAATCTAAACAGATCGAACTAAACTTTCGTCTATACTTGTAACCACAAAGCTACCATTCTTCTAACAACAGTTTTGCAGTGCTTTTAAGAACATTCATATTTGACAACGAAATTAAAACTAAAAGTTAAAACGATTTTACTATAGTATGTAAAAGTTTTACACTATATCGTTGTAGCAGTTTCAACTATGTAGTAGGAACAAGATTAACCAAACTCACCCAGATAGTTGGAACCAAAAAACTGTAGCGTGTGAAAGCTTTACATTGAAGCATATCTTTGCTTTACATTGTAGCATACGAGAGTTTTACACTATAGCAGTTAAAGTTAATAAATTCTAACGGCGTTGCCAAACAAAATATTCATTAATTTATTTGTTTATTTTGGAAAAAATCCATGCCATTAGTTAGTAATTTATTGTATTAGCTTAAATATTGTGCAAAGAGATGAAATAGATTCAACTTATCGAACTGTTTTGTTTACAAAACTTGGCAGTTGCTTGGCATCTTGTTTGAAACTAACTATAAAACTCTCAGTAATTACAGTAAAAAAAATAAAAAGTTGCTATAATGTAAAGCTCTTACATGCTACAGGTTTTAAACTAACATTTTTAGTTCTAACCACCCTCTCAAACACCCTTTTAAAATCCATATCACTCTAGCAAAGCAAAGCTACAAAAAGTTTAGAAGTCTTTTTAAATACTATTAATACTCTTAAACATAAAATTTAATAGCAAAAGAAATTATAGATAGGAGGCAAAGCTGCTTTATTCGGTTCTTAAACATCTTGTTTCATATTAAACAACAAAAGAAGCTTTTTTAATTGTTGCATTTGTTCAAATGAATGAACAGTTTTAATTAATTTTAATAGAAAGCCAGCAATTACTTTGTTTTTGTCGTTTTTTCTAAGGGTGACAAAATTCATGTTCATGTTAGCACGTCTACAGCACGACACGTTTAGGCCGAACACGAACATGACATGATTGATAAACGTGCTAGAAATGCAAATACGAACTCGACTCGCCTATGGCATGCGTAACACGACACGACACGATAAACATAATTACTAAGCGGGCCGTGATAGGTTAACACGATAATAACACGCATATGACACGTTTATGACCCTGTTAACAAAAAAAATTAAAAAATTTAAAGAAAAGCCAATAAAAAAAATTAACAAAAACACACTATCTAATTAATACTAACCTACTATAAATATTTTAAATATTTTTATTTTTAAGTTTAAATGTATTTGCAACGGGCAGGTCGTGTCGTGCCGTGTCGACATGCTTACGGCCCGTTTAATTAAACATGTTAAGACGTGTTAGATGTGTTAGCACGAATCCAGTCCGTTTATTTTCGTGTTATTTGTGCCAACCTATTTATGATCAAATTAATAAACACGTGGTCTAAATCTGTTTATCTTATGTCGTTTTTGTATCATGTTATCGTGTCATGTCTAAGCTCTAGTTTTTTCACATGCACACGTGCCAATTCTCAAACATGCTTAATATTCGTTGAAGGTTGACCGGAAAGAAAACTAGAACATTAACGACTTTTGGTCCGAGAGTCGGGGGACACAAAGCTTCTGCCGCGGCGAACAACACGTGCGCAAAGCAACGCCAGAAAAACTATTTTCTTTCTTTTTTCAGTTTTTGTGATTTTTTTTTTATAGCCCACTCTACGAAATTGTTACCATGTGCACCATGTGATGTCACGACCCTTTCCTATGGCATTTGAAAATCGAATTTGTAAAGTAGGTAAATTAATTTCCATTTGTTTAAACCAAAAAAAAAAAAGAGAGAGAGAAAAAAGAAAACTTAAGTTGTTTGACATCTCGGTTGGTTACAATTAACAGATAGTATAAAACTCTCAATAGTTAAAGTAAAAGGTAAAAAATCGTTACAATATAAGCTCTTATATACTACAGTTTTTAAATTAATATTTTTAATTTCAATCACTCTTTCAAACTTGTTAGAAGCAAGCATCATATAGCATTTGTTTTATTACAGTAATCTATATTTGGAATGTGCACTGTTCGTTACATGTTGCATAATTTTTCTTTTATTAGACTTAAGTACCAACTATTTTTTCCTTTTATCATATTTCACTAATATAAAGAGGTCATCAAAGAATCTCATCCTCACCTTCTCCAAAAAGAAAAAAAAAAAAGGAAAGGAAAGGAAAGAAAAACTCGTCTTTAACTGGGATTTTATAATGCGGCACCTTAATGCGCAATTCGTATTTTAGCCACAGAGCTTCAGTTTTCAATGTTCGACTTCATTATTTTTTTCCCAAGAAAAAAAAAAAGAAGAAGAGAGAGATGAACTTTTTTTCTTTTCTTTCTTGGTTTGTATTTAAAAGACATTTTATTTCATGATACTCGTGAATAATGTCTAAAATAGACATAACTTATACGGAATAATTGCCCAATATGGTCCATTTCTTTTAAGCTGATATAAATTTTGAGGACTAGTTCTTCGTTTTTTCTTTTTTGGAAATTTATATATCATCGAATTTTGAATCATATTATACATATATATATATATATATATATGTATGAAAATATTTAAAGAAAAAGAGATTTATATATCATATAATTTTGAATCATATTATATACATATATATATATATATATGCATATGAAAATATTTAAAGCTTGTGACGAATCCATACACAACTTCAGGGGAAAAAAAAACTGAAAATTTGTTATAGGAAAAGAAAAATAAATCGACGATGTGTGACTTTACATTTTGTTTTGTTTTGTGTTTTAATTCTTTCATTTTTTTTTTTCACTTTCAAAGATATTTTGGAGTTTTCAACAGTCAAAATTAAGCCATTACCTAGGCCAGCGTATGAATCACACTTGAAACGTCTTGGTATATGTTTGATGAGAAAAAAAATAAATAGTATACTTTCTTAATAAACCCAAAATACATACGTACCTGTATATGTGCTTGTATGTATCATGTTTGTGTATTTTCATATTAATCAAATTGGTGCATCCAATAATTAATTAAAGGAAAATTATGTTTTTTTAGGTAATAATTTTTTCTTTTCCATTTCGCATAAAAGGAAAATTAATTTGACTTTCACATTTGGTGACGTTTCCATAGAAATTCAAAGTTGTATTCACGTGCACATGTATAATAAAGAGATAAAGGATTGAGTGTTTTAAAAAAAAAAAAAAAGATGATTTTTTTAGGTTAATAAAAAAAGAGAATTGATGATTAACGTGATCTCTAATTTCTTTCCAAAATAATCCAAACAAAATGTTCACTGTATATAAATCTTAGATTATTAGAAAAATAATAACATGTCATGTAGGAAGACAAAATTGACTTAAGTGTGCTTAAATGAAAAAAATAAAAAAAAATAAAAAAATAAAACAACTCTTTTTTCCCCCTCATTTTACTCCATCTTTCCATGCCTATAGTCGCGAAAAACCTCATAATGATAGCGTATGTGTCTAACTTTAGTACATGCTAATGCAAAATATATACCCTTCTACAAAATAAAAATAAAATAAAATAAAATAAATTCATTCTATTCTCCTTACTTTGATCATATATCATACGATATGGTAGTGTGGTTGGTTTTTTCTCCCTCCTTTGATTAATGAAGAGATGAGTTCCTTATTTTGTGCCATTTTTGAAGGAAAATTTAATCTACGCACTTGTTAACAATTCTTAAAATTCATATTCGCCAAACATACAACCTCATTATTTCATATGACTAAAGACAAATGTACGCCAAAACTCAAATATGTGGCAAACAAAAGAGTGAATTTTAGAGTGTCGTTTCTTGCCATCATACCACCACCACAGGAGGTCAGCTTTTTCTATGAATCAAGCGGACCCTCCACACATCGCCATCCTTCACTAACCCCCAAGTCCTGCATCTGGCAAGAAGTTAAATCCTCTGATTAATTTACTAAATTACCATAAAAAAAAAAAAGAATCATAGGGGAGAAATCAATAATTTCATGGAAATCCACTCAACAAAATGAAACAAACCATAGTAAAACCAAGAAAAGGAAAGAAAGAAGAAGATGGTATGTTGAAGCATATCGATGCAAGTAAGCATGTGTGTGAAGTAGTTTAGAGTCTGGACGGTTTGAAATTTCTTGGATGTGGTCGGTGCAACTTTCATGCACCACACAAACAAAAGGGAATAAATAAAAGAAAAATGTGTTGCAAAATTCTTTGAACTAGTACTTCCAAGACTACGGGGGAACACAACTTCTTTAACTCTCTTTCACCACCACAGACGCCATGAGTCCAAATTACTTTCCCTTGTATTTCCGTTTTTCTTTTTCCCTTTTTTTTAAAGAAAAAAAAAAACAAGGAATTGATGCCTTTGTAAAATGGTTGGGATGAGAATAAACTACAATTTAAGCTTCACTTTTTTGCTTTGCCCAAGCTTGGTAACTTCCGAATACTTTCCATTTATGCATGTCTGTTGAGTCATTTTTTTTTTCTCTTTTTTTTTTATTTTTCAAGTTTATCTCCAAATTTAGCCATGTTAGTGCTAATGTGGAGAATTTTATCCATGTGCATTGTATCACAAGAAAAGGAAGCTACCTGCTTGATATTCTTCCCCTTTTTTTTTTGGTTCCAAAACTTTCAAAATATTTGAAAACATAGTAGGATAAGCTAAATTTCCTCTTCTTTTTTTTTTCTTTCTTTTGATTTTTAGATATTTGGCTTGGAAGTTAATGTTAGTTTTGGCTTTACATACTTTTCGAAGACTGTAACCGGTTTTTGCATTCTTCAATGGCACCAAATTGAACTGATCCCAACAAGCCATAATTTATAAAACTCAACAGTAGTCGAATATATATATATATATATACACATATATATATATAGCATTTTGCGCTTTGCCCTCCAATTTATACTTTTCCAATCAATTTCTCTAGCTTGTGCATTTTCTAGCTTTTAATATGTCAAGAAATTACTTTAATTTAGATAATAAACTCATTATTCATAAATCTTAAACTAATAGGCTGTAATGGACCACTATTAGTAGATAGTGTAAAAGTCTTCAAATATCAAATTGTTCACAAGGGAAGATGCGCACTATGACTTCAGTTTTTAAAAACTACGAGAGCCTTTGTTTGTGTGGCCCTAAATTGAAAGGTTATTATAAAGCTAAGTATCACGAGATGACCTATTTTTCTAAGTAGATCTAACATTTTTTTTTTTCTAGTGTAAGGGTGAGCACAATGTAGGTTTGTGTGGTTACTGCTAAAAAAATTTATTAAACCACAAGTAGGGTTAAAGGAGTTTTTATGGTTAAAATATTAATACATAACCATGGCAAACCACGCCATTATATGTGGTGTGGTACAATATGAGTCATGCGGTTTAAGTCGTATGCCTTAACAAATTTAAACCAAACCAATATTAGCATATTGTGCAATTAATATATGTTATTAATATCTATGCATAAAATAAAATATTCAACATATAACAATAAAAACTAATAACAAAAAGCGTTACTAATTTTTTATATGTAGTGCATATTTTTATTTTGGATAGATTGATATATTGTTGATTTTATATTAAAGAGTAAAAAATGATTCAAGACAGTACTACGTAATCATGAAAAGTTAACATATTTAAAATCTATACGAAATATTTAAAAGATACATAAAAAAAATATATGTGGTGCGGTTTGGTTAATTGTGATTTTGAAAAATTTAAACCGCAAAACTAAACTACACCTTGTGGTTAAGCGTTAATTAAACACCAAACCAAACCATCAAGGGGAAAAAACACATACCATACCGTATGTATTAATAGTTGTATTGCCTTCATATGGAGTATATTCTTCCTTTTCAAAATTAATTAACACACATTAGTATAAAAATCAAATTATTATGGTAACCCAATTCTGCTATAATCAAAATTCTTGCAAGTAAATATGTCATAGTTTTTATTGTCCTCTTTTGGGCGGTAAATATGCCATAGTTGTTGTGTCTAGATAGATAACTCGAATTTGTTCTATATTTAATATGTAGAATTGGAAAGAAATACATTATTATTTAATGTAGGATAATATTGGATTCTATTATAATAAATTCAGCATTTTCAAGTATTTGGAGTGTCATGGGAATAAAATATTGGAAAAAAAGCATATTCAGAATTTTCCAACCCACTCTTTCCGTTTTCTTTTGAACTTTTTATTTAGATTCAAGGATGGGATAAATAATATATCTCATATATGGAGAAATTAAAAACGACAAAAACAGAGTATATAATGAAATTCGAGTTAACTTTTAGCACTTCATGTTTTCTACATAAAATCCCGTACTCCAGCCGTGCGATATTATCTATAAAAGAAAAAAGATAGTATCTTTTAAAGATTAAAAATTCCTAAGATTCAAATTTTAGATTCATAAAAGTCACATTTGTTCCCTTTAATATTCACGTTAAAAAGATACAATAATAGTTTAAATAATTAACTTTTAGTGCAATAAATGTTAAACACATCTACAACATGAAATAAATATTATATTACACTTCTTGTTCTATATGTTACATATTAGGCCATTTGAAACAGCAGTTTAAACTGTAGCATACAAGAGCTTTACATTGTAGCTTTTTATTGTCAAATGTAAGAGTTTTATATTATTTATATTT